>RXON01002633.1:0-48273 GCA_009667805.1 Leptobrachium leishanense
AAAGGTTTGATAGTACAGATTCGAGAGGCCATCAGGACCGGGGGCTTTGTTTTTTGGCAAGGCTTTAATAGACTTAAGTACTTCGTCCTCCGTGAATGAAGTAAGCAAGTCCTTAGCCTGGGAGGTTGAGAGGGAAGGGAGATTAGCTTTCTGAAGGAATAAATGGCCTCCAGCTCGGGAGCCGGCACGTTGGGGTCTGATCCTAGGTTGTACAGAGAGGCATAGTAATGTGCAAATTCATCAGTAATAAGGGCAGGATTATAAATGTTTGCATTACTAGCATCCAGAAGGTACGGTATATTGGTTTGCAACCGCTTCTCCTTTAACTTTGACGCTAACAATTTCCCTGCTTTATTCCCTTGGGTGTAGTGGGCATAATTAAGACGTCGAATAGTCCGTGCAGTAATGTGTAGCATGAGATGTTCCAATTCGCGGCGCAGAGAAGTTAACAGTGTGGAAACAGCGGGGGGGGGGGTGGTAGGAGAAGTTTTTTTGGGATTTTAATGCTGAAATACGTCGGGTTAGGGAAGTCATCTTGTCACGGATCCCCCTGATTACCAAGATGGTGGTCCCTTTACGCGGACCGCTCACTACCCTTCCGATCCTTAGAATGGTCGGCACGTCTAGACAGATACAGAATACGTAAAGATAGGTAGACACAAAGAACGATACTAGGAGGGTACACAAGACCTAGAATGGTTGGCTCTTCCCAAGACCTAAACAATAGAAGAGGTAGTCTGATGCGTGCTTAGGATGCCACACAGACTGACCACAAAACCAAGATAGAAGAGTAAACGCCAATACCAGGAGTGTTGCACAGAATAGTTAATTGCCAATGCCAGGGGTCGGTACACAGAATGGTTCGTTTGCCAATGCCAAGGGTCGGTACACAGAATGGTCAGTTGCCAATGCCAGGGGTCGGTACACAGAATGGTCAGTTTGCCAATGCCAGGGGTCGGTACACAGAATGGTCAGTTGCCAATGCCAGGGGTCGGTACACAGAATGGTCAGTTGCCAATGCCAGGGGTCGGTACACAGAATGGTCAGTTTGCCAATGCCAGGGGTCGGTACACAGAATGGTCAGTTTGCCAATGCCAGGGGTCGGTACACAGAATGGTCAGTTGCCAATGCCAGGGGTCGGTACACAGAATAGCCAAAAATATACAATAGAATGCAAGAGCTCTGCGGGAAGTAACCACCACGTCAGGGCGCCGGTTGTTCTGCGAGTCTGGGCTTTAAACCCGGCGGGTCCGCGTCAGCCCGCCAGGCCCCGCCCCCCGGCGTCCCCACGTGTGCGGAAGCGACCGCAATATCACTCGGCGCCTGGCTAGCGAGCAGCGAGGAAGCTGCTGCCAGGCGCCGGGGGGTACGGGGAGCCACCGTGACAGAACCCCCCCTCTACGGGCGGCCACTGGACGACCCCCAGGGGCACGGGGATGAGCCAAATAGAAAGCCCTCACCAATCGAGGAGCATGAACCTCAGTAGCCGGAAGCCAAGAGCGATCCTCCGGGCCGTAGCCCACCCAGTCAACCAAGTACTGAAGGACTCCCCTAGACACCCTGGCGCCCAGAATGGCCTTGACTTCAAACTCCTCCTCGCCCTCCACAGAGACAGGAGGAGGAGGGACACGGGCCCTGGTGTACCGATTACACAAGAGTGGCTTCAACAGACTCACGTGGAACACATTGTGTATCCTGATATGGGAGGGTAGTGCCAAAGCATAGGAGACCGGATTGATGCGCCGCAGAATCTTATAGGGCCCTATGTATCTGGGTGCCAGTTTCATAGAGGGTACTAAAAGCTTGATGTTCCGTGAAGAAAGCCAAACCCTGTCCCCAACTTGATACACGGGTGCCGGCCTCCTGTGACTGTCTGCTTTGATTTTCTGGATAACGCTACTTTCCTCCAGTGCCCGTTTAACCCTTCCCCAAGTTTCTTTCAAAGACACTAAATGCTCATCCAGAGCAGGAATCGCGGTATCAGGAAACGTAGCAGGGAGCACGGGAGGATCAAAACCGTAAACAGTGAAGAAAGGTGAATGTCCTGTGGATTCGCTCACTGCATTGTTCAAAGCATACTCTGCCCATGGTAGAAGATCAGACCAGTTGTCCTGTTTGTCAGATATAAAACATCTTAGATACTTTTCTATATTCTGATTAGCGCGTTCTGCTGCTCCGTTGGTCTGGGGGTGATAGGCCGAGGAGAAAGATAAGTCTATCCCCACATTCTTACAAAAACCCTTCCAGAATCTAGAGACGAATTGGGTACCCCTATCGGAGATAATCCCAAGAGGAATACCGTGTATGCGGACCACATTGTTTATGAATATGGGCACCAGTTCGAGTGCCGAAGGTAGTTTACGAAGAGGAACATAGTGGCCCATCTTGGAGAACCGATCTATGACCGTGAGTATTACAGTATTACCTCTTGACTCGGGTAACTCTACTATAAAATCCATGGCTAAATGCGACCATGGTCGTTCGGGGATTGGCAGAGGCTGGAGTAAACCAATGGGCGCTGTTTTGGGACTTTTATGTCTTGTGCACACCTCGCACACCGTTATGTAATCTCTAACATCACGGCGCACCGTGGGCCACCAGAGGAGCTTACGTATACTAGACAGTGTTTTGGTGATCCCCATATGCCCAGAGGTTTTGTTATCATGATACAGTTTTAATACTTCTTCCCTTTCGTTCTCAGGTACAAAGAGTTTCGCAGGAGGTCTCCCCCCAGGAGCTGTACCCTGGGCGGTCTGCAATCTTAACATTAGAGGAGACGAGACACTAATCGTGGTGAGAGCTATAATTCTTTCCTGGGGTACAATGGGATGCTGATCTTGGATGTTATGTTCGTAGGATTCGTACTGTCTTGACAATGCGTCTGCTTTAATGTTTCTTGACCCAGGTCTATATGTGAGGACGAAATTAAAGCTTGAAAGAAACAATGACCATCTCGCTTGTCTGGCATTCAACCGTTTGGCGTCACCAATGTACGTGAGATTCTTATGATCGGTAATGATGACAATGGGGTCCCTAGACCCCTCCAATAAGTATCTCCACTCCGTCAAGGCTGCGATAACTGCTAACAACTCTCTATTTCCGATATCATAGTTCCTCTCTGCGGGGACAACTTTCGGGAATAGAAGCCGCATGGATGCAAGGGTTTGTCGGGTGCCTCCCTTTGGGACAAGACTGCACCAAGACCTAGCTCGGAGGCGTCAACTTCAACTTGGAAAGGCAGAGCCGGATCAGGATGTCGGAGAACAGGGGCAGTCGTGAATGCCTGTTTGAGGGCCTCGAAGGCTTGCCTGGCCTGGGGTGTCCATTTCTGATTTCCCACCCCTTTCTTAGTCATGGCCGTGAGAGGAGCTACCAAGGCCGAAAAGTCTTTAATGAACCTTCGATAATAGTTGGTAAAACCTAGAAACCTCTGGATGGCTTTAAGCCCTTGGGGTAGGGGCCAGTCGAGGATTGCCGACAATTTACCAGGATCCATCTGAAACCCCTCAGGGGTTATGATATACCCAAGGAAGTGCACCATCTCTATATCAAAGAGGCACTTTTCTAATTTGCAGTATAAGCCGGCCTTCAATAGTCTCCTTAACACTTGTTGCACATGGGTGTGATGGGTCTCCTTATCTGGAGAGTATATCAGGATGTCATCGAGATACACTATGACGAATGTTTGCAGAAAGTCCCTTAGAGTGTCATTTATGAGATCCTGAAACACAGCTGGCGCGTTACATAACCCAAAGGGCATTACCAGGTATTCGTAATGCCCGCTACGCGTATTAAAAGCCGTCTTCCACTCGTGCCCCTTTTTCACCCTTATCAGATTGTAGGCCCCGCGTAAATCGAGCTTCGTGTATATACGGGCCCCTTTCAGTCGGTCTCAACAACTCTGTTATAAGGGGAATAGGATATGCATTTCTTATGGTTATTCTGTTTAAACCTCTATAATCAATGCATGGTCGCAAGTCTCCCTCTTTCTTGGAGACGAAAAAGAAACCAGCTCCTGCTGGGGAGGAGGACCGTCTAATGAATCCACGCTCAAGATTCTCTTTTATATATTCCTCCATAATATCGTTCTCCTTTTGCGACAAGGGGTATACATGTCCTCTGGGAGGCATGGTACCGGGGAGTAACTCTATGGCACAGTCATACGGGCGATGTGGTGGTAAAACCTCAGTCCTGGCCTTCGAAAAAACCTCCTTTAATGCCTGATAACAGTCAGGGACTACTGTGGATAAAGGAGGTGCTGTGGCGATATTAAGGCTACCAATAACAGTGACTCTGCCCATGCATTTCAACTGGCAACTGGGGCCCCAACATTTTATGTCTCTCTGGACCCAATCAATCACCGGGTTATGCTCAGTCAACCATGGAAACCCTAGGACGACGGGGCATGAGGGAGAGTCAATAATCTGGAATCGTATGGTTTCCTGGTGCAAAACCCCTGTTTTCATGCATACCTCTATAGTGTCGTGGGTGATATGGGGACATGACAAGGGTTTCCCGTCTATGGCCTCCACCATTAGGGGTCTTTCTTTGAGAACTAGAGGCATGAGGTTCTTAGAGGCAAACACTCTATCCATAAAGTTACCTGAGGCTCCAGAGTCTAGGAACGCCTCAGTCTTGAGGTGCACCCCCTCCCAGGTTAAGGAGATGGGCACCAGAATCCGGGTTTTTTTTTTTTTCGTTATCAACAAAGGAGGCATAGAGCGAACCGATTACCTGGCTAGTAGGTGTTCTCTGGCCCGGTTTGCCAGTGTCACCCCTGCCACCCCTGGGTCTTTGAGGACATTGAAGACGAAAATGCCCTGCCCCGGCACAGTAAAAACAGAGCCCCCTTTCCCTTCTGTAAGTTCTCTCAGCCTCTGAAATACCTGTTCTACCTATCTGCATAGGTTCCACGACCGGTAGATCGGTTCTTACTGGCTCTGGAGTACCTGACGTATTGGTGTGTCTGGGTACCAAGGGTAAAGGAGGCAAAAGCCTTCTGGGTCTGTCTCGAGAATGCCTTCTGTCCCTAATTTGGTCGTCCATGGCAATACAGAAATCAACCAAATGGTCCAGATGTTCTGGCAACTTCAAGGGAGCCAGTTCAAACATCAAGGCCTCGTTCAGGCCTTCGGTAAACGCCAAGGTTAAAACGTCGTTAGGCCAGTGTACCTCAGAAGTCAAGGTCTTAAATTCTATGGCATAGTCGGAGACTCTCCTATTGCCTTGCTTAATGTGGAATAAGGACCTGCCTGCATTGGTGGCCCTTCTAGAGGGATCAAACGTACGTTTTAGTTCAGAGGTAAAGCCCTCATAGTCATATATGATAGGTTTTTTGTTTTCCCACAATGGCGTGGCCCACAGTAACGCTTTATCAGTTAAATGATTAATTAGGTAGCCTACTTTGGCTTTATCGGATACACAGGACCCTGGATTGTTCTCGAATAGAATCTCCAGTTGGGTCAAAAAACCCCGACACAAGTTAGGCGTACCATCATAGCGTACGGGTGCCTTCATACTGAGCCTACACCCCTCGGGTGAGGCCGAACTGGCCCTAGGCACTACTGGTTCTGGAGGACTTGCAGCACCAGTAGTGGATCGATTCAACAGGGTTTGCAGAGCAAGAGCAATTTGGTCCATCCTGTGGTCCTGCTCTTCTTGTCGGGCTGCAATTCTTGTCAACTGAGATGAGAGGTCTGCGGGATCCATTGGCCCTGACGTAATGTCACGGATCCCCCTGATTACCAAGATGGTGGTCCCTTTACGCAGACCGCTCACTACCCTTCCGATCCTTAGAATGGTCGGCACGTCTAGACAGATACAGAATACGTAAAGATAGGTAGACACAAAGAACGATACTAGGAGGGTACACAAGACCTAGAATGGTTGGCTCTTCCCAAGACCTAAACAATAGAAGAGGTAGTCTGATGCGTGCTTAGGATGCCACACAGACTGACCACAAAACCAAGATAGAAGAGTAAACGCCAATACCAGGAGTGTTGCACAGAATAGTTAATTTGCCAATGCCAGGGGTCGGTACACAGAATGGTTCGTTTGCCAATGCCAGGGGTCGGTACACAGAATGGTCAGTTGCCAATGCCAGGGGTCGGTACACAGAATGGTCAGTTTGCCAATGCCAGGGGTCGGTACACAGAATGGTCAGTTGCCAATGCCAGGGGTCGGTACACAGAATGGTCAGTTGCCAATGCCAGGGGTCGGTACACAGAATGGTCAGTTTGCCAATGCCAGGGGTCGGTACACAGAATGGTCAGTTGCCAATGCCAGGGGTCGGTACACAGAATGGTCAGTTGCCAATGCCAGGGGTCGGTACACAGAATAGCCAAAAATATACAATAGACTGCAAGAGCTCTGCGGGAAGTGAACTACCACGTCAGGGCGCCGGTTGTTCTGCGAGTCTGGGCTTTAAACCCGGCGGGTCCGCGTCAGCCCGCCAGGCCCCGCCCCCCGGCGTCCCCACGTGTGCGGAAGCGACCGCAATATCACTCGGCGCCTGGCTAGCGAGCAGCGAGGAAGCTGCTGCCAGGCGCCGGGGGGTACGGGGAGCCACCGTGACACATCTGAGCAGTGAATCGCCTTTTACGCTGCGCACCTTTCTGGATAAAGTGACCTCTCAGGACTGCCTTGTGAGCCAGCCATACCGACGAGATCGCAACATCGTCAGTCACATTTGCAGTGAAATACTCCTGCAGGAGTTGTAGCGTATCTTTCACATCATCTTTATCTACAATAAGCGAGCCATTGAGTCTCCAGCTCCCCATCCCCCTTGGCAGAAAGGCAGCCTCAAAAGTAAGCTTGAGTGGGGCATGGTCTGACCAGGTAATTGTGCCTATAGTTGCCCCCAAAAGACAAGAGATAGCGGAACTATGTATCAAACACAAGTCAATTCTACTGTATGAGGAGTGAACATGAGAAAAGTACGTATAGTCCCTAACAGTAGGTGGCATAACCTCCAAGCATCGTATAATTCGGATGAGTGCATGAACTCCCGAAGTTGTCTACTAGAGGATGGGGGGGGCGGGGTTGGCTCGACTGGGTATAAACCTCGGCGGTCAGGGGTACAATTAAAATCCCCGCAAAGAAACAACGTACCACCAACCATTGCTTTCACCCTACCATAAGCTTTCCTAAGATAGTGACCTGGGTTATCATTGGGGAGATATAGGTTGGCAATTGTGATTGGTAAGTCATTCAACGTGCCCACAAGAATAACAAGGCGGCCTAACGGATCAATGTACTGAGCCGAACACACAAAGGTCCAGTCCCTATGGAACAGGATCGAGACGCCTTTGGATTTCGTCTGGGCAGTGGAATGAAACGAGTCAGTATACATGCGTGATTTCAGAAACGGCTGACGCCTCTTGCAAAAAGGAGTCTCTTACAAACATACAATGGCTGGTTGAGACCTGTGAAGGACTCGGAATAAGGCATGGCGCTTATGAGGAGCGTTCAAGCCCCGGACATTTAAAGAATAAATTTGGAATTGAGGTTTACTCATCAAATCTCACAAAACATTCGGGTTTGTACAACGGCCATATCAGATAACATCGCTTGGTGGGAGGAAGGAACTTCACATCTAGAAAGAAGCTGAGTACCATATACCATAGAGCATACCAGACAAACGAACAGTACGAATAAACGTCCGACAAGAGAAAAAAAAAGTTAAAAAAAAACCAACCGAACAAAAAAGGTGCCTCATTCCATGAATGCAACTGAACGGAGTCAATCAACACAGCGAGAATTAGCGCAAGTAAATGGGAAAAAGTGTTCAAGAAAAAACTCCAATAAGGGAAAAGCAACAGTCACAACTCGACCCGAGAGGTGACAGCGCCATTGTACAGGCCTCTGGAAGGCCTCGGGGCAGTCTCAGTATACAGGCCCCCAGAAAGCACCACGGAGAACCAGGCAGCAGAAGGCCCAATTGCAGGCAATACTGTGAGGGGACCCCGCCGCCATATCAGTCCTGAACAAACGTGGCGGGTGCAGTGAAAATCAATAAAGGTCAAACAGATATAGATCCGCATCTCCTTATTTCGGTCGGATCCGGCGCCACTCTGGAGACACCTTCAATGGCGACGATGTAGCTTCCGAAGGGGGTGTAATTCAGCCACAATGTTCCACTCCAACAAGCGCATGCCAGTGAGGGAATCAGGGATGACATGCAAAACTCCCTCACGCCAGATCAAAATCTTCGTCAGAAATCCCCATGTTGTGGTCTCGCAGGATTCTGGTGGAGGATGAAAATTCCCTGCTTTTTGACATGGTCGATGTTGATAGGTCCGCGAAAAAGGAGACCTCAGCATGTGGAGAAGGCAAGGGCATAGATTTCCTCGACGCTCTCATTAGCGCTTCTTTAATATGAAAAGAATGCACTCGGACCAGGACATCTCTAGTAGCTGAGGGTGGTAAGTTCCGAGCACGTGGCAGTCTGTGTGCGCGAACCATCAGAACATCCTGCAGAGACGTTGTAAAATCGGGAAAAGTTCCATAATATAAGGCTGAAGGTCTGCAGGGGCTACCGCCTCCGGAACACCACGGATTCTTATATTGTTACGCCGTGAACCGTCTTCTATATCAGCTAATTTTGTCGCCACAGCTTCATGTGCCGTTTGTAAAGCTATATGACGATCCACCAAGTCATTGTGGGCTAAACATAAATCATCCGTTTTAGACTCCAAAGAATCACCTCTCTCACCCAGGTCTTGTACATCACGTCTCAGCTCCTGCAGCGCCTCTTTGAGGTCCGCTTGTATAGTGGACCGGAGTTCTTGCAGCATGGCGTGGACCCTACACTCCGATGCAGGCGAGGTGTCAGACAGAAGGGCTGGGCCCGCTTCCATGGTAAGAGGGGAAACAGATGAGGGAGATCCTCCATCTTGGGCCACGCGAGTGCGGTCGTTTTTCGCGGATTTCGTCGGTTCCAGCACTCTTTGATCCTTCGGGGGCACCATCTGGGAACAGGTGAGTATCACCCACCTTTAGGTAGCATTTTTCTGCCCCGGGGTTGCTTATTTTAGCAGCAGGATTGAGGATTTCAGCGCCGGTCACAGGAGCTCTCCTTACATGCGACCGAGCGCTGTAACTTTTACATAATAAAAATAACCTTAGTCACAATTCCACCACTGTAGGACACGCCTCCCAATATATGGTTGGTTTTCAATATTCCCTCTATTTATAAATGTAAAATATTTTATATAAAAAGGGTTTTAGCCTCTGACTCCTATGTTCAAGAAGTCAATAAATAATGTTTCCTATTAAAATCTTTTAAATGGATTTTTTCTCCTGTGTGAATCCATTAATTTGCTGCAAGTGCTGAGAGATGATTAAAACGTTTCCCACATTCAGGACATTTAAATGGTTTTTCTCCTGTGTGAAACAGTTTATGAGCTGCAGAGGCGTGAGTGAAACATTTTCCATATTCTCTGCATTTAAATGTTTTTTTCTCCTGTATGAATGCTTTAATGTGTTTGGAGAGCTGAGACAGAGGCAAGGCATTTTCCATATTCAGGTCATTCAAATGTTCTATTCTCGGGTGTGAATCCTTTTATGCGTTGCAAGAGCTGAGGCCTGAGAGAAACATTTCTGACATTCAGAGCATTTAAATGGTTTCTCTCCTGTGTGAATCCTTTTATGCGTTGCAAGTTCTGAGGACTGCGTGAAACATTTCCCACATTCAGCACATTTAAATGGTTTCTCTCCTGTGTGAATCCTTTTATGCATTGCAAGAGCTGAGGCCTGAGTGAAACATTTCTCACATTCAGAACATTTAAATGGCTTTTCTCCAGTGTGAATCCTTTTATGTATTGCAAGATCTGAGGACTGAGCGAAACATTTCTCACATTCAGAGCATTTAAATGGTTTCTCTCCTGTGTGAATCCTTCTATGCGTTGCAAGATTTGAGGCCTGAGTGAAGCATTTCCCACATTCTGAGCATTTAAATGGCTTTTCTCCTGTGTGAATCATTTTATGTACTGCAAGATATGAAGACTGTTTGAAACATTTCCCACATTCAGAGCATTGAAATGTTTCTTCTCCTGTATGAATCTTTTTATGTATTGTAAGATTTGAGGAGTGAGTGAAGCATTTCCCACATTCAGAGCATTGAAATGGTTTCTCTCCTGTGTGAATCCTTTTATGTAGTGTAAGATGTGAGGACTGAGTGAAGCATTTCCCACATTCAGAGCATTTAAATGGCTTCTCGCCTGTGTGAATCTTTATATGATTTGCAAGATTTGAGGACCCAGTAAAATCTTTTCCACATTCTGAGCATCTAAATGGGTTTTCCCTTGTGTGAAACTGTTTATGTATTGCAAGAGCTGAGGACTGAGTGAAGCATTTCCCATATTCAGAGCATTTAAATGGTTTCTCTCCTGTGTGAATCCTTTTATGTACTGTAAGAGTTGAGGACTGAGTGAAGCATTTCCCACATTCAGAGCATTTAAATGGTTTCTCTCCTGTGTGAATCCTTTTATGTATTGCAAGATCTGAAGACTGTTTGAAACATTTCCCACATTCAGAGCATTTAAATGGTTTCTCTCCTGTGTGAATCTTTTTATGTACTGTAAGAGTTGAGGACTGAGTGAAGCATTTCCCACATTCAGAGCATTTAAATGGTTTCTCTCCTGTGTGAATCCTTTTATGTATTGCAAGATCTGAAGACTGTTTGAAACATTTCCCACATTCAGAGCATTTAAATGGTTTCTCTCCTGTGTGAATCTTTTTATGTAGTGTAAGAGTTGAGGACTGAGTGAAGCATTTCCCACATTCAGAGCATTTAAATGGTTTCTCTCCTGTGTGAATCCTTTTATGTATTGCAAGATCTGAAGACTGTTTGAAACATTTCCCACATTCAGAGCATTTAAATGGTTGCTCTCCTGTGTGAATCTTTTTATGTATTGCAAGATTTGAAGGTCGAGTGAAATATTTCCCACATTGAGTGCATTGAAATCCTTTCTCTCCTGTGTGAATCCTTTTATGTAGTGTAAGATTTGAGGACTGAGTGAAGCATTTCCCACATTCAGAGCATTTAAATGGTTTCTCTCCTGTGTGAATCCTTTTATGTAGTGTAAGAGTTGAGGACTGAGTGAAGCATTTCCCACATTCAGAGCATTTAAATGGTTTCTCTCCTGTGTGAATCCTTTTATGTATTGCAAGATCTGAAGACTGTTTGAAACATTTCCCACATTCAGAGCATTTAAATGGCTTCTCGCCTGTGTGAATCCTTACATGTTTTGCAAGATTTGAGGACCCAGTAAAATCTTTTCCACATTCTGAGCATCTAAATGGGTTTTCCCCTGTGTGAAACTGTTTATGTATTGCAAGAGCTGAGGACTGAGTGAAGCATTTCCCACATTCCGAACATTTATATGGCTTCTCGCCTGTGTGAATCCTTATATGATTTGCAAGATTTGAAGGCCGAACGAAATATTTCCCACATTCAGAGCATTGAAATGGTTTCTCTCCTGTGTGAATCCTTTTATGCATTGAAAGAGCTGAGGTCTGAGAGAAACATTTTCCACATTCAGAGCATTGAAATGGTTTTTCTCCTGTATGAATCTTTATATGTATTGCAAGATTTGACTGCTGAGTGAAATATTTCCCACATTCAGAGCATTGAAATGGTTTCTCTCCTGTGTGAGTCCTTTTATGCATTGCAAGAGCTGAGGTCTGAGTGAAACATTTCCCACATTCAGAGCATTTAAATGGTTTCTCTCCTGTATGAGTCCTTTTATGCTTCGCAAGATCTGAGGGCATTGTGAAACATTTGCCACATTCAGAGCATTGAAATGGGTTTTCTCCTGTATGAATGTTTTTATGTATTGCAAGATTTGAAGGCCGAGTGAAACATTTCCCACATTCAGAGCATTTAAATGGCTTCTCTCCTGTGTGAATACTTTCATGTATTGTAAGATGTGAGGCCTGAATGAAACCTTTTCCACATTCAGGGCATTTAAATGTTTTTCCTCCTGTGTGAATTTTTTTATGTTTTGCAAGAGTTGAGGCCTTAGGGAAACATATCCCACTTTTAAGGACTGACTCAGGAGTAGAACTGTCTCCACAAGAAGTAGAAGGAAATGGTTCTTTGAAATTAATTTTATTTATCACACGTTCAGACTCCAAATATGAGACTTTCCCCATTTCAGAAGAAGACGCTGAATGTCCTTTATAAACTGAATTCTGAGTAAGGGGATCTGTATAATATATACTGTGATCTGGCTTTCTGGATTCTATTAAGGACTCGCTATGGTTTATTCCCACTGGGTTTGGATTGGATTTTACATATTCTCCATTATTATCAGCTGAGCATTCAGTCTGTGTATGTTCTGGGGGTTCATACATGTCGCTGTCTGGGAGATTTCCTTCTCCATATGTGGGTGATTCCTCCTTAATGTCAGTAGATGGATATTCAGTCTGTGTATGTTCTGGGGTTCATACATGTCGCTGTCTGGGAGATTTCCTTCTCCATATGTGGGTGATTCCTCCTTAATGTCAGTAGATGGATATTCAGTCTGTGTATGTTCTGGGGTTCATACATGTCGCTGTCTGGGAGATTTCCTTCTCCATATGTGGGTGATTCCTCCTTAATGTCAGTAGATGGATATTCAGTCTGTGTATGTTCTGGGGGTTCATACATGTCGCTGTCTGGGAGATTTCCTTCTCCATATGTGGGTGATTCCTCCTTAATGTCAGTAGATGGATATTCAGTCTGTGTATGTTCTGGGAGGGGAGAAATGTCAGGATGTGAGATATCTCCTTCTCCATGTGACTGGGATTCTGCCCCTGTATAAGTAGAGGTATATTGTGTCTGTGTATGTTCTGGGGGTTCATACATGGCGCTGTCGGTGAGATTTCCTTCGTCACATGAGGCCGGTTCCTCCTTAATATCAGGGGGTGAATATTCTGGGGGTTCTGTGATTGGATAAATCTTTTCTCTGGGACGTGTCTTTCTTCAGACGCCAGAGATTCTCGCTCTGTGTATGTTGCAGATTCAGCTGGTCCTTTTCTCCTCTTGTTCAGATCCTTTTCCACATTATTGCTTAGAATTTCACTTCCATTTTCACATCCAATATCCCATAAAGAAACCGCAGCGTGAAATTCACCCCATACAGATTTATCTATTGGAGGGAAAATCACATGAACACGTGAGACGTTCATTCAGGAACACGTCTATTACACGGCACAGCCAACATTTCAGGGGATTATTGGGACACGTTGCTCTGGGATTGGACACAAACATTATGAGAATTAAAGCATCTCTTACCCCGTGTAATAACAGCCTGGTGATCCTCCATCATGACGTCCTCATAGAGCTCCTTGTGTCGCTCCACATAGTGACATCCTCACAGCGTATAGGAACCTGACACACACAATGACACAGTCACCATCCAGACACATGCCTTGGTGTTAGCGTATAATGTCCCATTCCCAGCAGCCTCACCTCTCCAGTCAGCAGACGGATGATCTGATTGCTCAGCTCCAGGATCTTCTCATGGTTTTGCTCATGGATTCCTGAGTGAGGTGGAGGCTCCGTATTGAAGCTTTGGCTCCTGCCGTGTCCTTCTGATATTTGGTGACGGCTGCTGTCACTGACCATCTCATGGATCTTCACCACCATATGACCCTAAACATTGAGAGTGAGGCCAATATAGAGAGGTATAAACATGTCGCCCCCCTGGGCCCCCCATGCTTTTGTGTATGTGTCAGTGTGTTATCTCCATAGTGTGCTGTATGGTGTGCTGGAACCTTTATTTACACATCAATCTACTACTGATCTGCCTCTGAAATGTCTCCTGGGTCACACAGCTCCAGGGGGATTTAATATCAGCAGCAATATGGAATCTCATGGGATCTCTTACCTCACCTCTCCAGTCAGCGTAAAGATCATCTCCAGAGTTAGATCCAGGATCCTCTGGCTCAGCGGATCCCTGGCTGTGAGTGGATTCATTATCACAGGTTACCTGGACGCCGGATCTTGTGGAGGAACGATTAGAGGAAGCACAATGTGTCTGGAATTACACAGGAATATTCTGCTCAGTTTCTTCCTGATGTTTTTCTTTCATTTCAAGCATCAAATTACAACAAGAAAAAAATAATGTGTGTATCACTACATATACCCTCATCCCTCACAATGTTCGGCTTCATACATGTCCCTGGCTGTTAGCTTTGAGCCCTGGATCAGGTATGGGGTGGCTTTGCGGTGCTGTAGATCTAGATCGTGGTGTCTTGCTGATCACGTCACTGCGCTCTCTCAGGTGGCTCCAGGGATCCGTCAGATGTGAAGACATCCAAGTCCCCAGTGTCCACCCGATTGTGGCTGCAGGACGAGACGAGACATGACGAGCAGACGGAACAGTTATGTGGAGATATCAGCAAGGACATGAAGCCCTGACGTCAGATCCCATCCTGCACAGCGATGGCTGATGGGGCAGGGATAAGGAGTAGGGATAGACCGATATCATTTTTCTAGTACCGATAATCGGCAGCCTTTCAGGCCAATATTTTGTACATTGAAATTTCTGAAAAATTTCTACGCAAATCTAATGTCAAAAATAAACATTTCAGAGAAAAATAACTTAAAGATCTTTCCAGAACACACAAAAATGGCAAAAAAAACTATAAACATCACACACTAAACGTCGCTATTAGAAAGCTAAATATTTCGGGATAAAGAATCTCAGGGCTCAGAGTGATGGGTAACTCACAGTAATGTGCAGTGTGTATGAGGGTATCACAGAATCCACAGCAATAAAACTCACAGTAATGTGCGGTGTGTATGAGGGTATCACAGAATCCACAGCAATAAAACTCACAGTAATGTGCGGTGTGTATGAGGGTATCACAGAATCCACAGCAATAAAACTCAGTAAATGTGCGTGTGTATGAGGGTATCAGAACACAGCAATAAAACTCACAGTAATGTGCGGTGTGTATGAGGGTATCACAGAATCCACAGCAATAAAACTCACAGTAATGTGCATTGTGTATGAGGGTATCACAGAATCCACAGCAATAAAACTCACAGTAATGTGCAGTGTGTATGAGGGTATCACAGAATCCACAGCAATAAAACTCACAGTAATGTGCCATGTGTACAATTTCTGACGTCATCACCCCCATGTGTGATGAAGTCAGTGGGTGGGGCTTGGTCTCGCAGGCAGCTGACATCTAACATGTCAGCCCCCTGTGGGAGAAGTCCGCGCTGAGCCACAGAACATTACAGATGGCCTGCAGATGTCCTCTGCAACTCAGCAGAAGAGCGTCTGCCCTGCCAGTACGAGCCGGTACTGAGAACTGGAATGTACTGGAGGAGAATAAGCCCTTGTTATCGGTATATTGGCAATGAAGCAGCCGATACTGATAACAGAAAAGATCTGCAATATTGGGCCTGATTATCAGTAGATAATCGCTCGACCCCTAATAAGGAGTAAACAACAATGGAGAGTGGGGGATGAAGCGCATGAAAAATACAGCAGGTGTCATGCCACCAGCCTGGAGGACCCTTGTTTTTCCCTGTTGAGGCCAGATCTTACCTTTGTCTATCCATCCCTCAACATCCAGTCCAGGACTTCCTGTAAGTTAACATTAGGAGTAATTCAATTAGCACTGAAATTTCGGTGCCCTTTCATTTGGTGCACTTCAGCGACCTCAATTAGCTGGCACTGCGGTGAATTCAGCATTCACCGTAGAGTCCCCGAAGTGCACCGAGTCGATCTGCCGAGTGCCACCAAAATTGATTTGATAAAGCGCCGAACGTCACTGCAAATCCCGCAAATGACTCTGACCAGCCGCCGAACAAGGCCAACCACCCGCCGAACAAGGCCGACCAGCTGCCGAACAAGGCCAACCAGCTGTCGAACAAGGCCGACCAGCAGCCGAACAAGGCCGACCAGCCGCCGAACAAGGCCAACCAGCCGACGAACAAGGCCAACCAGCCGATGAACAAGGCCAACCAGCCGCCGAACAAGGCCAACCAGCCGCCGAACAAGGCCGACCAGCCGCCGAACAAGGGTAAAATAATTTTAAAAGAAACACTGCAAATTTTGAAGTGTTTTAAAGAAAAATAATGCATGAAAATGCCTGAAAATAATATAAAAGGTCCTATGAATAACAAAAAGGTCGGTTACAGAATGAGAGAAGAAAAAAAATCGTAATCAGAAATTTTGCCAAAAAAAATCCAGAAAAATGCCTAAAAACTATAAAGAGATAAATGAATAAAGAGACTTTTTGCTGCAAAATAAAAAAGACTAAATGGTTGAATAAAAAAATAAAAGCCGTTTTTTTTAAAATTCTTTAAGGGTTTGTAAAGATACAGAAAAAAGGCATAAAATCACACTAACAGAAATACGGCCACACAGGGCCGGCGAAACCTCTTAAGAGTAAATCGGCGAAATATCGTGGTTCAAACTATAATGGGCATGAAATGACGCACCATGGTTCGACAGACGGCAAACAGGCACACATAAAAAGTCAAAAACAAGACCGTGGCTTCACTGAAACAACTACTCGGGAGCTGTACTTATCAAAATAGTCCGAAAAACTCTGTAAGAGCAAAAAAGCAAAAATGCGTGGTGAGGGGTGGAATAGAAACATAGAAAAATGTCGGCAGATAAGAACCTTTCGGCCCATCTAGTCGCCCAATTACATGGATACTTTACCTGGATTTATCTTTTGTTTAGGATAGCCTTATGCCTATCCCATGCTTGCTTAAATTCAATTACTGTTTTGTCCTCTACCACTTCTACTGGAAGACTGTTCCATGTACCCACCACCCTCTCAGTAAAATAATGCTTCCTGATGTTACTTTTAAAACCTTTGCCCCTCTAATCTAAGACTATGTCCTCTTGTTTTGCTACTTTGTTTCCTTTTAAATATACTCCCTTCCTCTACCTTGTGGATTCCCTTTACGTATTTAAATGTTTCTATCATATCTCCTCGGTCTCGTCTTTTTTCCAAGCTGTACATGTTAAGATCATTAAGCCTTTCCTGGTAACTTTTCTCCTTCAAGCCGTACACCATTTTAGTAGCCCTTCTCTGAACTCTCTCTAAGATGTCTATATCCTTCTGGAGATACGGTCTCCAGTGCTGCACACAGTACTCCAAGTGAGGTCTCACCAGTGCTCTGTACAGTGGCATGAGCACTTCCCTTTTCCTACTGCTAATACAGGCTCTCCCTACACAACCAAGCATTCTGCCAGCATTTCCAAGCATTCTGCCAGCATTTCCTGCTGCTCTATTACATTGACAATTTACCCTTAGATCCTCTGCAATAATAATAACCCCTAAATCCCAACCCTCAGATGTATCAAATATTCTATATTCAGCCCTTGGGTTTTTAAGCCCCAGGTGCATTATCTTGCACTTATCCACATTAAAACTCAATTGCCACAGCTCCCACCATTTTTTTAGTTTACCTAAATCATTTGTCATTTGGCTGATCCCTCCAGGAACGCCAACCCTGTTGCAAATCTTTGTGTCATCAGCAAAAATACATACTTTTCCATTAATACCTTCTGCAATATCACTAATAAAAATATTAAATAGAATGGGTCCAAGTACTGACCCCTGAGGTACCCCACTGGTAACAAGACCTTGCGCCGAATAAACTCCATTTACCACAACCCTCTGTTGCCTGTCACTCAGCCACTGCCTAATCCATTCAACAATATTGGAATCCAAGCTCAAAGATTGCAATTTATTGAAAAGCTTCTATGCGGAACAGTATCAAAAGCCTTACTGAAATCTAAATAAGCAATGTCTACTGCACCACCTGTGTCTATTATTTTTGTTACCCAATCAAAAAAATCAATAAGATTAGTTTGGCATGATCTCCCTGAGGTAAACCCATGTTGTTCCTGATCCTGTAATCTACAGTTGTGTTCAAAATCATTCAACCCCCACTGAAATTGAGTGTTTTGGCCAGTTTGACATTGATTTTGATCATATAGTCATCTTGCTTACAATTAAATCAAAGAGGCACGTGTAGGTCAGACAAATATAACATAACGAAAATGGTACGTATCTGGCGGCGCGAAGACAATCGCTAATTGGTAGCTGACGGTTCCCTTAGTTGACAACAATCCATATGGAACATGTAAAGGAAAATATACAATATATAGTGCAGATGGTAAATACACAGATTGAATGATTATATAATGTTCCACTCACACATTGAAGAGCCCAAGCACTGGCTCTGAGTGGATCGGGGCTCTCGGGTGCTTGACTTCTCCACTTCTAAAGGTGACCCACACCTTATAGAATTTACACAGAAGACCAGAACGCGTTTCGCCAGACGTACTGGCTTCTTCAGCTGGAGAAGCCAGTAAGTCTGGCGAAACGCATTCTGGTCTTCTGGCTGAGCCAGTATTTTATTTATGTTTTAAAATAAATATTTTAATTTAATTTCCCTACTGTTCCGGATTTTTTGGATTCTTGGTTTCCTGAAAGAGGTTTTTTGGGTTTTACCTATAGAATAAACCCTAAGGCGCTTACACCAAGAGCTGGGTCCA
The DNA here is from genome assembly GCA_009667805.1 of Leptobrachium leishanense. Classification (NCBI taxonomy): domain Eukaryota; kingdom Metazoa; phylum Chordata; class Amphibia; order Anura; family Megophryidae; genus Leptobrachium; species Leptobrachium leishanense. Next base: position 18,525 of record RXON01002633.1, read on the forward strand.
TAGCTCCATCAAATGTGAGTTGATTAGACCAAATCTTTATTCCCAATTCCTTGGAAGACCTGCACAAGGAAGTTGTCCTGTTTCTCTTTTCATATCCACTTGATGCAAGTCCTGCTGTAAATTCTATAAGGTGTGGGTCACCTTTAGAAGTGGAGAAGTCAAGCACCCGAGAGCCCCGATCCACTCAGAGCCAGTGCTTGGGCTCTTCAATGTGTGAGTGGAACATTATATAATCATTCAATCTGTGTATTTACCATCTGCACTATATATTGTATATTTTCCTTTACATGTTCCATATGGATTGTTGTCAACTAAGGGAACCGTCAGCTACCAATTAGCGATTGTCTTCGCGCCGCCAGATAAGTACCATTTTCTTTATTGTTTACTGGTTTGGGGGAAACCACTAAAATTTCTGGCTGGCATTGGTTGGTTGGTGGTAGCACAAGTTTGGGCGCCTGTTCATTTTTCTTGAAATATAACATAACATTTATAATGAAACAACCACAAATGTCTTTTCTGTGCTCACATTATTATCAGTTTTATTCAACCCGGCTGGGTGGAGTAGAGGTAATGTCACTGCTCTGCATGGAGAGAGCCTGTGGAGTCATGGGTTCAATCCCAGCGAGCAACCTCTCCAGTAAGTGTCCTTGGGCAAGACACCTAACGGTACATACCTCGCCACCCAGGACATACTTGAAAACGAGAGAAATCTCAATGTATCCTTCCTGGTAAAATCCTTTCTCAAAAAAAAATAAAAAAAAAGTGACATTCAATCTTAGTACTTAGTACAACATCCTTTTACAGTTATAACAGCTTTTAAACGTGAAGCATAGCTTGACACAAGTGTCTTGCAGCCATCTACGGGTATCTTCGCCCATTCGACATGGGCAAAAGCCTCCGGTTCAGTCATATTCTTAGGCTTGCGCACTGCAACTGCTTTCTTTAAGTCCCACCAGAGGTTCTCAATCGGATTTAAGTCAGGTGACTGCGATGGCCACTCCAAAATGTTCCAGCCTTTAATCTGCAACCATGCTCTAGTGGACTTGGACGTATGCTTGGGATCATTGTCCTGTTGAAAGGTCCAACGTCTCCCAAGCCTCAGGTTTGTGACGGACTGCATCACATTGTCATCCAATATCTCCTGGTACTGAAGAGAATTCATGGTACCTTGCACACGCTGAAGCTTCCCTGTACCTGCAGAAGCAAAACAGCCCCAAAGCATGATTGACCCCCCGCCATGCTTCACAGTAGGCAAGGTGTTCTTTTCTTGATAGCATTGATCCATGGGCCCAAACAGTTCTAATTTTGTTTCATCAGTCCACAGAACACTATCCCAAAACTTCTGTGGTTTATCCACATGACTTTTGGCATACTGCAATCGACTCTTCTTATTCTTTGGAGACAGCAAGGGGGTGCGCCTGGGAGTTCTGGCATGGAGGCCTTCATTATGCAGTGTGCGCCGTATTGTCTGAGCTGAAACTTCAGTACCCACATCTGACAAATCTTTTCTCAGTTCCTCAGCAGTCACACGGGGACTTTTCTCCACTCTACGCTTCAGGTAGCGCACAGCAGTCGAAGTCAGCATCTTCTTTCTGCCACGACCAGGTAGCGTTTCAACAGTGCCCTTTGCCTTGAATTTGCGAATGATGCTTCCTATGGTCTCTCTTGGTATGTTTAACATCTTTGCAATCTTCTTATAGCCATTGCCCTTCCTGTGAAGAGTAAGCACCTCTTCTCTTGTCTTCCTGGACCATTCTCTTGACTTCACCATGTTTGTAACCACACCAGTAAATGTCTAGAAGGAGCTGAGTATCACAGTCATTTTAAAGCTGCCTAATTGGTGCTTATTATGCTTTATTGCTGCTCTGTGACATCCACAGGTGTTTTCAATACCTGATTGAAAACACTTGAATGAACCTCTGTTCTTCAGAGTGGTAGTCTTTAAGGGGTTGAATAATTGTGTCAATGAAGAATTCACAAAAGAAACATTTACTACTGTATTACAAAACCAACTGATGTAATTTTAGTTGCATATGGTTCTTTAAAAAGTCCTTGTAGGATTTCATTCTGAATACAATTACAAATGTACACTAAATTCCCTAAAACCCTTTACAGCATTGGGGGGTTGAATAATTTTGACCACAACTGTATGTGTTTTTAGATGTTCAACAATCCTTTCCTTTAACATGGTTTCCATTAATTTCCCCACTACTGACGTAAGACTAACTGGCCTATAGTTCCCCGATTCCTCCCTACTACCCTTCTTGTAAATGGGCACAACATTTGCTAATTTCCAGTCTTCTGGGATGACTACCATTAACAAGGATTGGTTAAATAAATTCGTTAACGGTTTTGCGATTACACCACTGAGCTCTTTTAATAATTTAGGGTGGATCCCATCAGGCCCCATTGACTTATTTGTCTTTACTTTAGACAGCTGCTGTAGAACCTCCTCCTCTGTAAACTGATATGTAAATGTCTCTTTAGTGTTTCCTCCTAACTGAGGTCCCTTTCCTTCCTTTTCTTCTGCAAAGACTGAACAAAAATATTCATTGAGGCAGTCAGCGAGACTTTTATCCTCCTCTACATACCTTCCTTCCTTTGTTTTTAATCTAACTAATCCTGGTTTTACTTTTCTCGTTTATGTATCTAAAAAATGTTTTGTCCCCCGTTTTTACTGACTGAGCTATTATCTCTTCTGCGTGTGCTTTGGAAGCTCTTATAAATTGCTTTGCCTCTTTCTGCCTAATCTTATAGGTTTGCCTATCTTCTTCACTCTGCGTTTTTTTATAATTATTGAATGCTATCTTTTCGTTCTTCACTATTTTGGCCACTTCTGCAGAGTACCACAGTGGTTTCTTCCCTTTTTTGTTTTTGCTAACAAGCCGAATGCAATTGCCTGTGGCCTTCAATAATGCCTCCTTTAAATAATCCCATTTCTCCTGGACTCCCTTTAAACTCCTCCAGTCTGATAATGACTCATTCACACAAAATCTCATTTTAGAAAAATCTGTTTTTTTAAAGTCTAAAACTTTTTTTTTGTGTGGTGCGGCTCAATCCCTGTTCTTATGTTAAACCACACTGACTGGTGATCACTAGATCCCAAATTTTCACCTACAACGTCTGATTCCAAACCTCCATTTGTGAGTATTAAATCCAATATGGCCTCTTTGCGGGTCGGCTCCTCAACTACTTGTGTTAGAGATAATCCCAGTAGGGAGTATAGAATATTTGTACTCCTGGTGCACCCAGTTATTTTGGTTTTCCAGTTCACATCAGGAAGATTAAAGTCTCCCATGATAATAACTTCCCCCTTCATTGCCATTTTGGCTATTTCCTCAAACAGCAGATTATCTAGCTGTTCTACTTGTCCAGGGGGGTCTATAGATCACACCTACATGAGCTACTGTATGAGGTGTGATCTATAGACCCCCTGGACAAGTAGAAGAGCTAGATGATCTGCTGTTTGAAGAAATTGCCATTTTGGCTATGAAGGGGGAAGTTATTATCATGGGGGACTTTGATCTTCCTGAATAGTCCTCACCCCGCTTGTATCTCCAGTAGGTTCGGGGAAAGTCCCGCCGCCGCAAGTTCAGCCCATGCCTCAGCAGGATCAGTGATCGCATATGGGACATTTGCGTGTGTTACCACCAGCGAGCCTGCTACACCCCAACGGTAACGTATCCCGGCCTTATGAAGGACCGTGGTCACGTCTCTGAAGAGACGACGGGCCAGCAGGGTCTGAAATGGGAGGTCATGAAATAAAGCTAGGGTAGAGCCCTCAAAACGCACAGGATCTCATGCACCAGGAGTGGACATAATCTTCACCTTCAGGGCGACGTCCCTGAAGGCCATCAGACAACGCCGGGTTTATCTCTGGTGGACGTCGCAGGCCTTCAAACCCGAAACACGGATCCAATCACCTCCGGTGTGTCCCGTATAAGTCCAGCAACCTGTAGAGCCAAACGAGTAGCATTGGGCAATAACTCCGCCCCTGAAACCGAATCCGGAATGCCTCTGACCCTGATGTTGCGGCGTCTGTGGCGAGTTTCCAAAGTCTCCATGGAGCGAGACAGGACCTTCACCTGGGATCTCAGGGTAGCGACCTGGCCGGCCAAAAAGCTTTGCTCCGACTTCACCTCAGCGGTAAATCGACTGCACCTCTAGCACCTGTGCGCGAACAGTTGCAACCTCTTCTCTGACTGCTGCCACCTTCAGTCTCCATACTTCCCGAATCTCTCGCAGCTCGTCCAGAATGCGACAGAGGTCCCCTTTTGTGGAAGGGAGATGGTCATCCTCTTCCCATGGTTGAGGTGCCGCAGCCTTCTCGTTCGAAGCAGTCAGTCTGACCTCAGCCGCCCGTCCCGGAGACCCCGCTCTCGGGTCAGGACGTCGTTCCGACGCTGCATCACTGGCGACAGAGAGTTGGGGATCTGCGGCAAAGTCCTCCTCTGACGAGTCCCGAGTCGCCGTAGTTTGTGAGGGCACCGCTAATGCAGCCTTGCGCTTCTTCACAGCCGCGGAGAGAGGGTGCAATTCCGGAGCTCGGGGTTGCGGGGAGAGCCATGAGGTCCCCGACCCACCTCCATCCAGGAGCTATCGTCGTCCCCCGACGATCCGTAGCCCGGGGGGAGAGACGAGGACGCCAATCCTCTACCAGGAGCTGACCCACCTGCCAAAGACTCCCGTATGTCCCGTTGGCGAGGGCCCCCCTTCAGCACACGACTGCCGGGCATGATGGGGCAGGTACTGCAGGCATGTAGGTAAAAAGTCCCGGAAATCACCTCCAGGTCGTCCAAGATGGCCACGGTCAATAGGCCCGAATCAGTCCAAGGCCGACAGAGCCTCCTGAAACGTGCAGTCAGAGGGCGAGTAAGAGCTGCAGTATTCCCCAGACCTTCCCCTGCCAACCGGGGATAGCGAGGAGCCGCTCGGCATTCTCTGAATAGATTAAGCCAGGGCTCAAAATTTAAATTCCCAAGCTACTAGCCAGACATTAAGAGTTACTCGCCACCAGTTGCCCCACCAACCCTGCCCTGAACTCCGCCCCTAAACACGCCTTCTTAAATTATCTTATGAAATTACACTGTTAAGTTTTATTCAGAATAAAGCTACAAAAATAAATAACATTAATGTACAGGCATCAGATACATGTATACCCAGGCACCAGACCCAGTCAAGTAGTATTATCCTTTAACTACAGACTCCTCGCCAACAGTTTTTAGGACTGTTGAGGAATATTTTAATCTTTCTATGAATGTGTATTCTTATATCAAATTGATCCTCAGATAAACTCTTTGTATCTTGAAGTCTTTTGGGTCAGAGTAGGAAACAGATGTTGAACACCTGCCTCAATCCTTGAAGGATCATAAATTATGGCTTCCAGCATTTATTGAGGAAGGAGGCATTAAGTCAACATCCTTGTGGACTTCTGACAAAGACTCTAAAAGTTACCGGCCTAAAAGCTCTCTTTGATGTAAGGAACTGACCATTGATTATAACAGGATGTTGTAAAGCTTCTCACTGTCTAGGGTTAATTTGAATAACATATTGGTCCTATAAGAGAAATCAGGGAGGCGAGGGGGCTAGGGCTAAAATAGGGGGATTATTAATATCTATACTATAAAAGAATAAGCCTTCAAGTGTCCGTCGCCAAAAGCGGTCTGCGCATGTGCGACGGACATTTGAAAGTGGCCGTTAAAACAAACAGGTAGCTGCGCGTGCCGGCCGCCTGCAAAAAAAAAAAAAAAAAAAAACAAATCGGCACGAGCCGCGCGCAGCTACCCGTTTGTTTAAACGCTGCAAGCCCCGAATCCTCCAGCGGTGACCGTCCTCCGGCTGTCGCGGCCTGCTCGGCGGGCATCCAGGCTCAGGCGAGCCCCCGGCTTGGTTTGGGCCTACAGGCCCAGCCGAGCCGGGGACTCGCCTAAGCCTAGAGGCCGGCCGAGCAGCCAGCGACAGCCGGAGGACGGTCACCGCTGGAGCTCCGGGCCGAAGTTCACAAAACATACTCCCCTAAATCGGCCCTGAGCTCCAGCGGTGACCGTCCTCCGGCCGAGCAGGCTGCTAGGCCGGCCTCCAGGCTCAGGCGAGCCCCCGGCTTGGCTTGGGCATACAGGTCCAGCCGAGCCGGGGACTCGCCTAAGCCTAGAGGCCGGCCGAGCAGGGTCACCGCTGGAGCTCAGGGCCGATGTGCCTACACATACTCCCCTACATTGACCCTGAGCTCCAGCGGTGACTTCCTCCTGGCGAGCAGGCTGCTAGGCCGGCCTCCAGGCTCAGGCGAGCCCCCGGCTTGGCTTGGGCCTACAGGCCCAGCCGAGCCGGGGACTCGCCTAAGCCTGGAGGCCGGCCTAGCAGCCTGCGACAGCCAGAGGACAGCCACCGGTGGAGCTCCGGGCAATGTAAGAGGATGTTGCCTACACATACTCACCTACATCGGCCCTTGCGGGACCGCCATCGCTGGAGGAGCTAAGGGCCGATGTAGGTGAGTATGTGTAGGCAACATCCTCTTACATTGGCCCGGAGCTCCACCGGTGGCTGTCCTCTGGCTGTCGCAGGCTGCTAGGCCGGCCTCCAGGCTCAGGCGAGCCCCCGGCTTGGCTTGGGCATACAGGCCCAGCCGAGCCGGGGACTCGCCTAAGCCTAGAGGCCGGCCGAGCAGGGTCACCGCTGGAGCTCAGGGCCGATGTTGCCTACACATACTCCCCTACATTGACCCTGAGCTCCAGCGGTGACTTCCTCCTGGCGAGCAGGCTGCTAGGCCGGCCTCCAGGCTCAGGCGAGCCCCCGGCTTGGCTTGGACCTACAGGCCCAGCCGAGCCGGGGACTCGCCTAAGCCTGGAGGCCGGCCTAGCAGCCTGCGACAGCCAGAGGACAGCCACCGGTGGAGCTCCGGGCCAATGTAAGAGGATGTTGCCTACACATACTCACCTACATCGGCCCTTAGCTCCTCCAGCGATGGCGGTCCCGCTTCCAGCGTCCTCTCTGTCTCCGTTGGACGCCGGTATGACGTCACGAAAGCCTTTGACCCCGGGTCAAAATGCCGGGGTTAAAGGCTTTCGTTACATCATGCCGGCGACCAACGAAGAGAGAGAGGAAGCGGGACCGCCATCGCTGGAGGAGCTAAGGGCCGATGTAGGTGAGTATGTGTAGGCAACATCCCCCTACATTGGCCCGGAGCTCTAGCGGTGGCTGTTGCAGGCTGCTCGGCCGGCCTCCAGGCTTAGGCGAGCCCCCGGCTCGGCTGGCCTGTAGGCCCAAGCCAAGCCGGGGGCTCGCCTGAGCCTGGAGGCCGGCCGAGCAGCCTGCGACAGCCGGAGGACAGTCACCGCTGGAGCTCAGGGCTAATGTAGGTGAGTATGTGCTCTCCACACCCACCCTGCTTGCTCGGCCGGTATCCAAGGTTAGGCGAGCCCCCGGCTTGGCGTTGGCCTAGAGGCCCAGCCGAGCCGGGGACTCGCTTGAGCCTGGAGGACGCCCGAGCATGCAACTCGACCGGCCTCCATGCTCAGGCAAGTCCCCGGCTCGACAGGTCCTCTAGGCCCAAGCCAAGCCGGGGGCTCACCTAAGCTTGGTAACCGGCCGAGCAAGCAGGGTGGGTGTGGAGAGCATATACTCACCTACATCGGCCTCGAGTCCTCCACCGGTCCACACATACTCACCGACATCGGCCCTTAGCTCCTCCAGCGATGGCGGTCCCGCTTCCAGCGTCCTCTCTCTCTTCGTTGGTCGCCGGTATGACGTCACGAAAGCCTTTGACCCCGGGTCAAAATGCCGGGGTCAAAGGCTTTCGTTACATCATGCCGGCGACCAACGAAGAGAGAGAGGAAGCGGGACCGCCATCGCTGGAGGAGCTAAGGGCCGATGTAGGTGAGTATGTGTAGGCAACATCCCCCTACATTGGCCCGGAGCTCCAGCGGTGGCTGTCGCAGGCAGCTCGGCCAGCCTCCAGGCTTAGGCGAGCCCCCTGGGTCGGCTGGGCCTGTAGGCCCAAGCCAAGCCGGGGGCTCGCCTGAGCCTGGAGGCCGGCCGAGCAGCCTGCGACAGCCGGAGGACGGTCACCGCTGGAGCTCCGGGCCGAAGTTGCCAAAACATACTCCCCTACATTGGCCCTGAGCTCCAGCGGTGACTTCCTCCGGCTGTCGCTGGCTGCTAGGCCGGCCTCCAGGCTCAGGCGAGCCCCCGGCTTGGCTCGGGCCTACAGGCCCAGCCGAGCCGGGGACTCGCCTAAGCCTAGAGGCCGGCCGAGCAGCCAGCGACAGCCGGAGGACGGTCACCGCTGGAGCTCAGGGCCAATGTAGGAGGATGTTGCCTACACATACTCACCTACATCGGCCCTTAGCTCCTCCAGCGATGGCGGTCCCGCTTCCAGCGTCCTCTCCGTCTCCGTTGGTCGTCGGTATGACGTCACGAAAGCCTTTGACCCTGGGTCAAAGGCTTTTGTGATGTCATACCGGTGACCAACAGAGAGAGGACACTGGAAGCGGGACTGCCATCGCTGGAGGAGCTAAGGGCCGATGTAGGTGAGTATGTGCTCTCCACCCTGCTTGCTCGGCCGGTATCCAAGCTTAGGCGAGCCCCCGGCTTGGCCTGGGCTTAGAGGCCCAGCCGAGCCGGGGACTCACCTAAGCATGGAGGCCGGCCGAATTGCCTGCTCGGGCGTCCTCCAGGCTCAGGCGAGTCCACGGCTCGGCTGGGCCTCTAGGCCCAAGCCAAGCCGGGGGCTCGCCTAAGCTTGGATGCCGCCCGAGCTACTTGCTTGGCCGGCATCCAGGCTAAGGCGAGCCCCCGGCTTGGCCTGGGCCTAGAGGCCTAGCCGAGCCGAGCCGGGGGCTCGCCTGAGCCTGGATGCCGGCCATACACACACACTGTAAAAAACATATATGTGTGTATATATATCCACATGGGGTTACAGTGTGTGTGTGTGTATAATATATATATATATATATATATATATATATGGACTGCGCATGCGCGCAGCCCACGGGGTGCTGTGGCGGTTGGATGTGCGCGCAGCTGGGTGCGCGTGCGCCACCCGCCGCAGCACGCCCAAAGCGTCCTACGGAGGTTTGCTGCGCGCGCATCCAACCTCCGTTAGACGCTTTGGGCGTGCTGCGGCAGGTGGCGCGCGCGCATCCAACCGCAACAGCCTGTTACGGAGGTTGCCCAGCGCCCAGCGCAGAGCCCAGCGCCTGAGCGCAGAGCCCAGCGCCTGAGCCCAGCGCCTGAGCCCAGCGCCTGAGCCCAGCGCCTGAGCGCAGAGCCCAGCGCCTGAGCGCAGAGCCCAGCGCCTGAGCGCAGAGCCCAGCGCCTGAGCGCAGAGCCCAGCGCCGCAGCGCCTGCGCGCAGAGCCCAGCGCCTGAGCGCAGAGCCCAGCGCCTGAGCGCAGAGCCCAGCGCCTGAGCCCAGCGCCTGAGCCCAGCGCCTGAGCGCAGAGCCCAGCGCCTGAGCGCAGAGCCCAGCGCCTGAGCGCAGAGCCCAGCGCCTGAGCCCAGCGCCTGAGCGCAGAGCCCAGCGCCTGAGCGCAGAGCCCAGCGCCTGAGTGCAGAGCCCAGCGCCTGAGTGCAGAGCCCAGCACCTGAGCGCAGAGCCCAGCGCCTGAGCGCAGAGCGCCTGAGCCCAGTACCTGAACACAGCCCAGCGCCGAGTGCAGAGCACAGAGCAGAGCGCCAAGCAGAGCACAATAGATGGCACAGAGCAGAGCACAACCCATTAAAGGCACAGAGCCGAGCACAATAAACGCCACAGAGCCGAGCACAATAAACGCCACAGAGCCGAGCACAATAAACGCCACAGAGCCGAGCACAATAAACGCCACAGAGCCGAGCACAATAAACGCCACAGAGCCGAGCACAATAAACGCCACAGAGCCGAGCACAATAAACGCCACAGAGCCGAGCACAATAAACGCCACAGAGCCGAGCACAAAAAAACGCCACAGAGCCGAGCACAAAAAAACGCCACAAAGCACAGCACAATAAACGGCGCCGAGCACAATAAAAGCAGAGCACAATATACGGCACGGAGCAGAGCACAGAGCCGATGTGCAGAGCCCAGCACAGAGCCGAGCAAAACAGAATAAACGCCACAGAGCCAAGCACAATAAACTCCACAGAGCCGAGCACAATAAACTCCACAGAGCCGAGCACAATAAACTCCACAGAGCCGAGCACAATAAACTCCACAGAGCCGAGCACAATAAACTCCACAGAGCCGAGCACAATAAACTCCACAGAGCCGAGCACAATAAACTCCACAGAGCCGAGCACAATAAACGCCACAGAGCCGAGCACAATAAATGCCACAGAGCCGAGCACAATAAACGCCACAGAGCACAGCACAATAAACGCCACAGAGCCAAGCACAGCACAATAAACGCCACAGAGCACAGCACAATAAACGGCACAGCCAATCACAGCACAATAAACGGCGCCAAGCACAGAACCAAGCACAACACAATAAACGGCGCAGAGCACAATAAAAGCAGAGCACAATATACGGCACGGAGCAGAGCACAGAGCCGATGTGCAGGGCCCAGCACAGAGCCGAGCAAAACAGAATAAACGCCACAGAGCCAAGCACAATAAACTCCACAGAGCCAAGCACAATAAACTCCACAGAGCCGAGCACAATAAACTCCACAGAGCCGAGCACAATAAACGCCACAGAGCCGAGCACAATAAACGCCACAGAGCCGAGCACAATAAACGCCACAGAGCCGAGCACAATAAACGCCACAGAGCCGAGCACAATAAACGCCACAGAGCCGAGCACAATAAACGCCACAGAGCCGAGCACAATAAACTCCACAGAGCCGAGCACAATAAACGCCACAGAGCCGAGCACAATAAACGCCACAGAGCCGAGCACAATAAACGCTACAGAGCCGAGCACAATAAACTCCACAGAGCACAGCACAATAAACGCCACAGAGCCGAGCACAGTACAATAGACGGCACAGAGCCGAGCACAACAGAATAAACGGCACAGAGCCGAGCACAGCCAAACACAGCACAATAAATGGCACCGAACCAAGCACAACGCACCACACTTATCAATAGACTGCCCTCTGGGTAGGCTTTACACCTAGTTAAAACATAAAATAGAATAAACAATAAGGGTGGGGGTTTCTGCAATGCGTTTCGCCAGCTCCTGCTGGCCTCTTCAGTCAGATGACCCCATTACGTTTAGGAATGGCGCAGGAGAGGAAGACCCTGGAGTAGGCCGGATCAGAGAGAAGCGGAAAGCCGCCGTTTTAGGGATTCTAGGTTCTTGCATCATAGTGATATCAACTGATTTGCGCTTCAGTTCTCGTAACAGTAAGCGACGTTTGTGGGGCGAGTTAAGGCCTTTCACATTGAGGGAGAGAACATTCACTGGAGCCATCTAGGCATAAGGGCCATCCAGGGTCTCCTCCATGTCCACCCGTCCCCTGGTGAGCACAGGTGCTCGAGGGGAAGCCAGGAAGGAGGCAAATGTAGAGCGCCATACAGAACGGGGTGGAGAAGGAAAAGAGGAGCAGAGGGGAAGAGCAAGAACGAGGAAGAGAGAGAGAAGGGGGAGCGGGGGCCCTGTGTTGGGTAGATATGGGGATAGAGGGGGCACCACCCAAACGGGGATACCAGGGGAAGGTGAAGAGGAGGATGGAGCACACAGCAAAGCTACAGCGTAACACTATCACCATATACGTTTAGAGTTGATTTCCTGGAGTTGCGGGACTGGAGGAAGGAACTGCAAAGCCCACTTTTTACTCTGGGTAAACACACGTCTATATCATGCTTTCTCTCACGCTTCTGCTCTTTACTTCTACCTTTCTCCTTAAATGGAACTCCTGCCCCTCTACCACCGACCCCTACACTATCTGCATCTCTCCCTCCCTCCTCTCGTCCCACTTGATGGCCTCGCATGAGCTCCTTTGTTTCCTCAGAACATGGTCTCCCTCTATCTCTCGTGCTGCCAATCACTCCCACTCTCACAAATCCCATTCCCACCTTCTCTTTCTCACCCTCCTGCTGTTACTCTATGCAGGTGACATATCCCCTAACCCTGGCCCCACAACACATCCAATACTTCCCTATCATCCTATCTCCATCACACATAAATCACCTCCCTGCAAGCCCAGCAACCTCATTCCCATAAACCCTCTGCGCCTGTCCTCTTTCTCCTGCGCCCTCTGGAACAAACTGCAACAAACTCCCAGCAATCCATGACCTCTTCCTTTCAAACTCCTTCAACCTCCTAGATTAAACTGAAACCTGGCTAACTCCCTCTGACAAGGCCTCCGTTGCTGCTCTCTCACATGGCGGTCTACACTTGAGCCATATACCCCAGACCGGGTGAGAGAAATGGTGGCGGGGTCGGAATCCTGCTCTCTCCCACCTGCACCTACCAGCATCTCCCTCCACCCCCATCCCTCTCCTTCTCGACACACTGCATCCGCCTGTTCTCTCCTCTGGCCCTCAGGGTGGCAGTCATCTACCGCCCACCGGGACCAACCTCCCAGTTCTTTGACCACTTTGCTACCTGGCTTTCTCACTTCCTGTCTTCTAATCTTCCATGCCTAATTCTCGGGGACTTCAACATTCCCATTGATGATCCCTCCGCCCCTGCTGCCTCCAAACTTTTCACTCATGTTCTCCCTTGGACTCACACAATCCTCCCTCCTCCCTACCCACCGCGATGGTCACGCTATTGACCTTGTCTTTTCCAACCTCTGCTCCATTTCTGAGTTCAACTGTCGCCCTTTCCCCATCTCTGACCACCACCTTCTCTCTTTCAACCTATCTGGACTTCCTAAACACCCTGCTCCCCCACCCCACACACACACACACTCGCAGAAATCTACATGCTGTGGACCCCCATCAATTCTCCAAACTACTTCACCACCTCCCTCACACCTCATCCTTCACTTGCCCTGATGCTGCCACTAATCACTACAACACTACGCTTATCTCTGCTCTAGACACTCTTGCTCCTCTTCGACTCTGTAAGGCCCCACGCCGCCAGCTTCAGCCCTGGCACACCCTCCAGACACGCTACCTGCAAAGATGCTCCCGCACTGCAGAGCGTGCCCGGAGGAAATCCCGCTCTGAAGCTGATTTTGTTCACTTCAAGTTTATTCTCCGGTCATACACCTCTGCCCTCCACTTGGCCAAACAATCCTTCTTCTCATCTCTTATATCTACGCTGTCCTCCAACCCTAAACGGCTCTGGTCCACCTTCAACACCCTCCTCTACCCACCTGCACCTCCCCCCACAGCTGCCTTCAGCGCTCAAGACCTGACAGACTACTTCCTCAGTAAAACTTTAACTATCAGAAGCAACATCCCAACACAAGATAGTTATCTGCCACCTCCACTCCCACAGGTCCCCTCTGCCACCCTCTGCCGCTTCCTCCCAGCCACTGAGGAGGAAGTCAATTCCTTATTGTCCTCCTCACATCTCACCACATGCCCGCTCGACCCCATTCCCTCACATTTAATTCCTCCCCTCTCCTCCTCCCTCACCCCTGCTCTCACACACATCTTCAACCTATCTCTCTCCACTGGCTCCTTTCCATCTGCCTTCAAACACGCGCTAGTTACCCCTTTACTAAAGAAACCATCCCTCGATCCCAACTCTCCATCCAACTACCGCCCTGTATCCCTGCTTCCCTTTACCTCTAAGCTCTTAGAAAAACTAGTCTTCAACCGCCTCTCCCTCTTCCTGTCCTCCAATTCCCTACTTGACCCCCTGCAATCTGGCTTCCGTCCCCTACACTCAACTGAAACTGCCCTCACCAAAGTCACCAATGACCTCCTAACTGCTAAAAAAACACGGCCACTATTCTATTCTCATCCTGCTTGACCTCTCGGCTGCTTTTGACATTGTTGACCACCCCCTCCTTCTACAGACCCTCAACTCTCTGGGTCTCGGTGACACTGCACTTGCTTGGGTTGACTCCTATTTATCCAACAGGTCCTTCTGTGTGTCCTTTGCTGGTAACTCCTCCTCTTCATTGCCTCTATCTGTTGGTGTACCTCAAGGCTCTGTCCTTGGTCCTCTGCTCTTTTCCATCTACACCTCCTCCCTGGGCAAAATCATCAACAGCTTTGGCTTTAATTACCACCTCTACGCTGATGACACTCAGATCTACCTCTCTACCCCTGATCTCTCTCCCCTGTCCTTTCCAAAGTCAGTGACTGCTTATCTGGCATCTCCTCCTGGATGGCCTCCCACCACCTAAAGATCAACATGTCAAAGACGGAGCTCCTACTTATTCCTCCCTCCAATGCCTCCCCACCTCCTGACTTCTCTATCACGGTGGAGGGTATCACCATCTCCCCATCAAACCAAGTTCGCTGTCTTGGAGTTACACTTGACTCTGCTCTTTCCTTCATCCCCCACATCAAGTCTCTTTCCTCCTCCTGCCGATACCAACTGCGTAATATTTCCAGAATTCGGCCATTTCTTACCGCTGTCACCACAAAACAACTCATACACGCCCTGGTAATATCCCGACTTGACTATTGCAATACTCTCTTATCTGGCCTCCCTCTGTCCCTCCTCTCCCCCCTACAATCCATCCTGAACGCCTCCGCCAGGCTAATTCACCTCACCCGCCGCTCTGTCTCTGCCGCTCCCCTCTGCGAGTCCCTTCACTGGCTCCCCATCCACTGCAGAATTAAGTTCAAAATCCTTATCCTTACCTACAAAACCCTCACTAACTCAGCTCCCCACTACCTGTCCTCACTAATCACCAAATACACCCCAGCCCGCTCCCTAAGGTCAAACAGTGACCTGCGCCTAGCTTCTCCCCGCATCACCTCTTCCCATGATAGACTGCAGGATTTCTCACGCGCAGCCCCCACTCTCTGGAATGCTCTCCTCGTACTGTCAGACTTTCCCCTATCTTCTCTTCCTTCAAACCTCCCTTAAAACATTCCTATTTAGGGAAGCCTACCCCCCAACTCACTGACGCGACCATCAATCACTCTCACCTTACAGTCCTCTCCTCCTGTTTCCAACCCCAACCCTCCCAGATTGTGAGTTCCTACGGGAATAGGGCCCTCATCTCCTCCTGTACTGTTTGTCAAATGTTGTTCACTGTATTGTAACCCTGTCTATACTGTGCTTATTGTACAGCGCTGCGGAATATGCTGGCGCTTAATAAATAAAGAATAATAATAATAATAATATATATTTGTGTGCGGTGTGTGTATATATATATTTGTGTGCGGTGTGTGTATATATATATTTTGTGCGGTGTGTGTATATATTTGTGTGCGGTGTGTATATATATTTGTGTGCGGTGTGTGTATAGATTTGTGTGCGGTGTGTGTATAGATATTTGTGTGCGGTGTGTGTATATATATTTGTGTGCGGTGTGTATATATATTTGTGTGCGGTGTGTATATATATTTGTGTGCGGTGTGTGTATATATTTGTGTGCGGTGTGTATATATATTTGTGTGCGGTGGTGTATATATATTTGTGTGCGGTGTGTATATATATTTGTGTGCGGTGTGTATATATATTTGTGTGCGGTGTGTGTATATATTTGTGTGCGGTTTGTATATATATTTGTGTGCGGTGTGTATATATATTTGTGTGCGGTGTATATATATATATATATATTGTGTGCGGTGGTGTATATATAATATTTGTGTGCGGTGTGTATATATATTTGTGTGCGGTGTGTATATATATTTGTGTGCGGTGTGTATATATATTTGTGTGCGGTGTGTGTATATATTTGTGTGCGGTGTGTATATATATTTGTGTGCGGTGTGTATATATATTTGTGTGCAGTGTATATATATATATATATTTGTGTGCGGTGTGTATATATATTTGTGTGCGGTGTGTATATATATTTGTGTGCGGTGTGTGTATATATTTGTGTGCGGTTTGTATATATATTTGTGTGCGGTGTGTATATATATTTGTGTGCAGTGTATATATATATATATATATTTGTGTGCGGTGTGTATATATATATATATATATATATATATTATTGTGTGTGTGTGTATATATATATATATATATATGTGTGTGTGTATATATATTTGTGTGCGGTGTGTATATATATTTGTGTGCGGTGTGTATATATATTTGTGTGCGGTGTGTGTATATATTTGTGTGCGGTTTGTATATATATTTGTGTGCGGTGTGTATATATATTTGTGTGCGGTGTATATATATATATATATATTTGTGTGCGGTGTGTATATATATATATATTTGTGTGCGGTGTGTATATATATTTGTGTGCGGTGTGTATATATATTTGTGTGCGGTGTGTATATATATTTGTGTGCGGTGTGTGTATATATTTGTGTGCGGTTTGTATATATATTTGTGTGCGGTGTGTATATATATTTGTGTGCAGTGTATATATATATATATATTTGTGTGCGGTGTGTATATATATTTGTGTGCGGTGTGTATATATATATTTGTGTGCGGTGTGTATATATATTTGTGTGCGGTGTGTATATATATTTGTGTGCAGTGTATATATATATATATTTGTGTGCGGTGTGTATATATATATATATATATATATTTGTGTGTGTGTATATATATATATATATATGTGTGTGTGTATATATATTTGTGTGCGGTGTGTATATATATTTGTGTGCGGTGTGTATATATATTTGTGTGCGGTGTGTATATATATTGTGTGCGGTGTGTATATATATTGTGTGCGGTGTGTGTATATATATTTGTGTGCGGTGTGTATATATATTTGTGTGCAGTGTATATATATATATATTTGTGTGGTGTGTATATATATTTGTGTGCGGTGTGTGTATATATATTTGTGTGCGGTGTGTGTATATATATTTGTGTGCGGTGTATATATATATATATATATATTTGTGTGCGGTGTGTGTATATATTTGTGTGCGGTGTGTGTATATATTTGTGTGCGGTGTGTATATATATTTGTGTGCGGTGTGTATATATATTTGTGTGCGGTGTGCATATATATTTGTGTGCGGTGTGTGTATATATATTGTGTGCGGTGTGTGTATATTTTTTGTGTGCGGTGTGTGTATATATATTTGTGTGCGGTGTGTATATATATATTTGTGTGCGGTGTGTGTATATATATTTGTGTGCGGTGTGTATATATATATTTGTGTGCGGTGTGTGTATATATATATTTGTGTGCGGTGTGTATATATATTTGTGTGCGGTGTGTATATATATTTGTGTGCGGTGTGTATATATATATTTGTGTGCGGTGTGTGTATATATTTTGTGTGGGGTGTGTATATATATTTGTGTGTGGTGTGTATATATATTTGTGTGCGGTGTGTATATATATTTGTGTGCGGTGTGTGTATATATATATTTGTGTGCGGTGTGTGTATATATTTGTGTGCGGTGTATATATATTTGTGTGCGGTGTGTGTATATATATATTTGTGTGCGGTGTGTATATATATTTGTGTGCGGTGTGTATATATATTTGTGTGCGGTGTGTGTATATATATATTTGTGTGCGGTGTGTGTATATATTTGTGTGCGGTGTGTGTATATATATTTGTGTGCGGTGTGTATATATATATTTGTGTGCGGTGTGTGTATATATATTTGTGTGCGGTGTATATATATATTTGTGTGCGGTGTGTATATATATATTTGTGTGCGGTGTGTATATATATATATTTGTGTGCGGTGTGTATATATATATATTTGTGTGCGGTGTGTGTATATATTTGTGTGCGGTGTGTGTATATATATTTGTGTGCGGTGTGTGTATATATATTTGTGTGCGGTGTGTATATATATATTTGTGTGCGGTGTGTGTGTATATATTTGTGTGCGGTGTGTATATATATTTGTGTGCGGTGTGTATATATATATTTGTGTGCGGTGTGTGTATATATTTGTGTGCGGTGTGTATATATATTTGTGTGCGGTGTGTTGTATATATTTGTGTGCGGTGTGTGTATATATATTTGTGTGCGGTGTGTGTATATATTTATGTGCGGTGTGTGTATATATTTATGTGCGGTGTGTGTATATATATTTGTGTGCGGTGTGTATATATATATTTGTGTGCGGTGTGTGTATATATTTGTGTGCGGTGTGTGTATATATATTTGTGTGCGGTGTGTGTGTATATATTTGTGTGCGGTGTGTGTATATATTTGTGTGCGGTGTGTGTATATATATCTGTGTGCGGTGTGTATATATATTTGTGTGCGGTGTGTGTATATATATATTTGTGTGCGGTGTGTGTGTATATATTGTGTGCGGTGTGTGTAATATTTTATGTGCGGTGTGTGTTATATATTCTGTGTGCGGTGTGTATATATATTTGTGTGCGGTGTATATATATTTATGTGCGGTGTGTATATATATCTGTGTGCGGTGTGTGTATATATATCTGTGTGCGGTGTGTATATATATTTATGTGCGGTGTGTATATATATTTGTGTGCGGTGTGTATATATCTGTGTGCGGTGTGTATATATATTTGTGTGCGGTGTGTATATATATGTGTGCGGTGTGTATATATATCTGTGTGCGGTGTGTATATATATTTATGTGCGGTGTGTGTATATATATCTGTGTGCGGTGTGTATATATATCTGTGTGCGGTGTGTATATATATTTATGTGCGGTGTGTATATATATTTGTGTGCGGTGTGTATATATATCTGTGTGCGGTGTGTATATATATTTGTGTGCGGTGTGTATATATATTTATGTGCGGTGTGTGTATATTTGTTTAATATCTTGCTTTGTATTACTTTGTATTTCTGGAACATTTCAATGTTCTTTAATTCAGGACGTGCTGAAAACGAGAGAAATCTCAATGTGTCTTCCTGGTAAAATCCTTTATAACTATAAAATCGAATGTCCGTCGCCGCGCAGCCAACAGAAACCCCATGTGCAGCATCGGACAGACGATGGATGCGCGCGCATCCAGGAGAGGATGTAGGCCCAAGCCAAGCCGGGGACTCGCCTGAGCCTGGAGGCCGGCCATACACACACATATATATGGGGGTTACAGGGTGTGTCGTGTGTAGTTATTGGTTGTATGGGGGGGGGGGTGACAAACAAAGCCATTAATGCTGCATTTATACAGACCCGGCTGTGACCTGCGGATCCTCCTTCCAGCACTGAGCTCTCTCACACACAAAAGACGTTTCTCCCCGGCGACAACTTCCGCTCTGTCCCCAATCCTCATCTCCATGGAGGAGCTCCCACAGAGCTCCAAACACTAAAGACTAACGCTGCCTCTATCCAGTGTCTGCAGCACAGAGCTCCAAACACTAAAGACTAACGCTGCCTCTATCCCAGTGTCTGCAGCACAGAGCTCCAAACACTAAAGACTAACGCTGCCTCTATCCCAGTGTCTGCAGCACAGAGCTCCAAACACTAAAGAGTAACGCTGCCTCTATTCCGGCCCGTTCAATACCTCAGCAGCTGCTGAATTGCTGCAGCAGTGTCGTTTAACCCTTTGGATGCGAATTTTGAATCCAAAATGGCTGACGATTTCTTAATGTCAAATTCAGATTGTTTTTCGTATCACTCGGACAAAATATAATAAAGAGAAGCAGTCAGCACAATGCGTTTTGTACGCACACACCACAAATGATAGTTTTTATTGAATATACGTTATGTTTACTTCTGAAACAATATATAAATTGAGCTGTAATATATGTCTATGTGCAGGGGGAAATAATAAATAAATATTTTGTGCTTTGGTGAACAAAAACCTCAAAATTAACATTGCTGTACGGAATTGTTACTTGCTTCGAGGCGGCGGCCATCTTGCTGTACGGCATTGTTACTTGCTTCATGGCGGCGGCCATCTTTAATACGTCACACTCAGCATCTCCTTGGGTCGCTGTAAGTGCTAGGTTAGCACTGAGGCCTGTTCAATAACTCAGCCGCTGCAAGTGCTAAGTTAGCAACTTGCATTGAACGCCGTTCAACCGCTCAGCGCTCAGCAGTGCTAACCTAGCACTTGCAGCGACCGAGGAGATGCTGCGAGTAGCTGAGTGTGACGTTTTAAAGATGGCCGCCGCCATGAAACATGTAACAATGCCGTACAGCAAGATGGCCGCCGCCATGAAGCAAGTAACAATTCCGTACAGCAATGTTAATTTTGAGGTTTTTGTTCACCAAAGCACAAAATATTTATTTATTATTTCCGCCTGCACATAGACATATATTACAGCTCAATTTATATATTGTTTCAGAAGTAAACATAACGTTTATTCAATAAAAACTATAATTTGTGGTGTGTGCGTACAAAACGCATTGTGCCGACTGCTTCTCTTTATTATATTTTGTCCGAGTGATCCGAAAAACAATCAGAATTTTTCATTAAGAAATCGTCAGCCATTTTGGATTCAAAATTCGCATCCAAAGGGTTCAACGACACTGCTGCAGCAAACTGAATTGCTGCGCTGCAGCAATTCAGTAGCCAGCTGAGGTATTGAACAGGCCTCTGGTGAGCGCTGAGCGGTTGAACGGCGTTCAATGGCAAGTTGCTAACTTAGCACTTGCAGCGGCTGAGGTATTGAACAGGCCTGCAGTGTCTGCAGCACAGAGTGTGTGACTGGAGACTGAGCAGAGGGGGAGACAGGTTAATGTGTGTGTGACCGCCCCCCCGCAGGATGACATAGTGACAGTAACAGTATACCCAGGCCTGGCTCCTATCAGGCGTTACTGTGTATAGACGCTCCTCACTCCTGTATTACACTATGAGCCTTATTCACTAAGCTACAAATTCCCCCGAATTGCTCCGAGCGGCGAATTCACCCAATCTGCAATTTCAGGGCAATTCGTCTATTCACAAAGCTGTATTTTCACCAAATCCAAACTGACACAGGAATACGCCGCATGACGCTGCGGAAACTATCGATTCGTCTATTCACAGAACAACGAATTGCACCGAAATCTCAGCAAAATGACCCGATTTCTGTCTTTCCACAGGTTTAAACAGGCGAATCTAATAGGTTTTACTGTAATAGATGGAAAATATTATTTAATTTCTAATTTAAACACTATTTTTATTTTTAAAAGATTCTTTAATTTATTTTTTATCGGACCTTTTTAAACTGTTTTAAAGAATCTTGTTTGTTTTTTTAGATAAATTTTTACTACAATATTTTGATTTAACCTCCTATTTTTTTCCTCAGTTCGGTGGAATTCGTTGAGGCCAATTTGGCGTTTTTTTTTTGCCAACGTCGGTCACTGCTTCTGCGACTCCATTTTCAGCAAAACATGATACACATTTTTTTTTTAATTCTTTATTTTTGAAGTTTGCATTTACAATCGCAGCCAATATAAGTGAAGATGACCTCGCAGGGTCAAAGCATGTCGTAAATAAAACTACATAAGAAGAAAAGAAAAACGTCATCGACGAAAACTCACCAGGGGTATATACGGTCAGGTGCAGAAATAATGTGACATGGACACAATTGTAACATCTTTGGCTCTATACACCACAATGGAGATGGAATGAAACAAACACAATGTGCTTTAACTGCAGACTGTCAGCTTTAATTTGAGGGTATGTACATCCAACTCAGGTGAACGGTGTAGGACTTACAGCAGTTTGCAGATGTGCCCCCACTTGTTAAGGGACCAAAAGTAATGGGACAGAATAATAATCATAAATCAAACTTTCCTTCTTAATACCTGGTTGCAAATCTTGGCAGTCAATCACAGCCTGAAGTCTGGAACGCAGAGACATCACCAGACGCTGGTTTTCATCCCTGGTGATGCTCTGCCAGGCCTCTACTGCAACTGTCTTCAGTTCCTGCTTGTTCTTGGGGCATTTTCCCTTCAGTTTTGTCTTCAGCAAGTGAAATGCAGCTCAATGGATTCAGGTCAGGTGATTGACTTGGCCATTGCATAACATTCCACTTCTGTCCTTCAAAAACTCTTTGGTTGCTTTTGCAGTATGCTTTGGGTCATTGTCCATCTGCACTGTGAAGCGCCGTCCAATGAGTTCTGCAGCATTTGGCTGAATGTGAGCAGATAATATTGCCCCAACACTTCAGAATTCATCCTGCTGCTTTTGTCAGCCGTCACATCATCAATAAATACAAGAGAACCAGTTCCATTGGCAGCCATACATGCCCACGCCATGACACTACCACCACCATGCTTCACTGATGAGGTGGTATGCTTAGGATCATGAGCAGTTCCTTTTCTTCTCCATACTCTTCTCTTCCCATCACTCTGGTACAAGTTGATCTTGGTCTCATCTGTCCATAGGATCTTGTTCCAGAACTGTGAAGGCTTTGTTAGGTGTTGTTTGGCAAACTCTAATCTGGCCTTCCTGTTTTTGAGGCTCACCAATGGTTTACATCTTGTGGTGAACCCTCTGTATTTACTCTGGTGAAGTCTTCTCCTGATTGTTGACTTTGACACACATACACCTAAATCCTGGAGAGTGTTCTTGATCTGGCCAACTGTTGTGAAGGGTGTTTTGTTCAACAGGGAAAGAATTCTATGTCCTTCAAGTGAGAATAGTGTAAGGCAGCTTCCGGAGTAGGGATCTCCTCTTTGTTGCTTGGAATCTGGTTGCACTCAGTGATAGTGGGCAAAGGTATTTCCACATTGTCGTTCAGAGAAGCAACCACAAGACCGCTGGCTCTCCTACCTAAGACTTCTGTAGTGCTGGTGCAAGTAGTTAGGGTATACAGTAGAGCATTTTCTTTTATGTTCAAAACTTCAAAAAATTGTGTTGTTGCAAGAGATCTGTTACTCTGATCATCCAGAATGGTATACAGTCTTATGGCCTTTTCAGGTTATTATTATTATTATTATTAATTTATAAAGCGCCAGCATATTCCGCAGCGCTGTACAATAAGCACAGTACAGACAGGGTTACAATACATTGAACAACATTTGACAAACAGTACAGGAGGAGATGAGGGCCCTATTCCCGTAGGAACTCACAATCTAGGAGGGTTGGGGTTGGAAACAGGAGGAGAGGACTGTAAGGTGAGAGTGATTGATGGTTGCGTCAGTGAGTTGGGTGGTAGGCTTGACCTCTTGGGTATACACGAACCAAACATATCTTTGCACAGGATTTGTCACAGAGTCCTTCTCCACAGACCTCCGTACATGAAGAGAACACTGAGGTAGAAGGTGCTGCTTGATCTGTGCGTTCCGTGCCTTGCTTTGCCTCAGGAGGATTGTTTGTGGCCTTAGTAAAGTTGTGCGGATATGGATGAAGAGCTTGTACATGGTCATCACTGTCACACTCTATGCATTTAATGATAGCTTTACAGTCCTTTGCAAAGTGTTCTGTGGAGGCGCAGCATTTGTAGCAGACCCAAAATTTCTTTAAAAGTTCTTTATGTTCTTGTAGGGTTTTCTTTCTGAAGCCAATACATTTCTTAAGTGGATGCGGTTTGTTATGTATGGGACATTGGCGATTTGGGTTCTCGATGTTCTTGTTTTGTTAGTCTTTTCAAGAACTGTAGCAGGTGCAGGTAGCACAGTGGTCCTTTTCACTGACACTGGTCCTCTATGGTCTCTGTGTGTCATACGTGTGTTTGTAGGTCTTGGAGGGGGTGAACTGAGAGAGGGTTACCATCACCATAGGAGAAACTTGGGTCATTCTTTGTGTCTGCAATTCTTTTGATGAACTCACAGAAGTAGGGAAAAGGCAACTTGGTGTTTTCGCTTGTACTTTGATCCAAGCGCTGCCCAAATTTCTTTTTTTTTTTTTATAATTCTTTATTTTCCATTTTTCAAAGACAAAAAGGGCATCTTATCACAAAACCACAAGTTTAGAGATTGCTACCGGTGAGCCCTGAGAAGCCCCTGCCAAAAGACCGCAGGGGGGGACCCCGAAGAGGGGGTAAAAGAAGAAATAAGAAAAAGATCAAAGAAACACAAACATGGAGGAAAAAGAGTGAGGAAGAGACCTCATAGGGAGGGGAGGAGGGGGAAGGGGATAGGGTGCCGCCCTAAAGGAGTGCATAACCCAGGTGTCATAACCCGCCAGAAAAACAAGCAGTCCAGCTCTTAACCCACATCAAACTCCAGCCAGGGGTCCCAAATCTTACTATGTTGGGGCATGTATCATGTACAAGAGCCGATAAACGATCCATGTCCATATTATCTCTAATCCGAAGGTACACCTGCGCCATAGACGGAAGGGACACAGATCTCCAGCCTTGGGCCACCGCTCTTCTAGCCGCCAAGACCATTTTATGCAACAGCTTATTCTCCGGTCTCGATAGGGCGTCCTGGGTGCGGTGAAGAAGGAATGTCCATGGGTCGAGAGCCACTCCACACTGCAGGACCTCTTGGATGAGAGCTTGAATTTGAAGCCAAAAGCGTCGGATCAGGGGGCATGTCCACCACATGTGGTAGAACGAGCCCTTGGTGCCGCAACCTCTCCAACATAAGTCAGAGGAAGACCCGTCCATGTGAGAAAGTTGTGAGGGGGTAACATACCAGCGAAACAGCATCTTGTAAGCCTGTTCCTGATGGGCCACATTGAAGGAGCAGTGTGCCACATTGTCCCAAATATCCTCCCATTCTTCACTGGGCATGGCATCTCCCACATCTCGCTCCCAGCGTGCAACATATGTTGGGTCCCCTCAGATTGGAGAGCCTGAACAGAGGGAGACATAAAGCGAGGATATCATTGATTTCGTGATGCGAGCGTCATTACAGCGAGCCTCAAACGCCGTCAAGGAAGACGTGGCGGCCGTACGGACTTCAGGCGTCCGCGCATAGTCCATGACCTGCAGGTAGCGAAAGAAGTCCGCTGGTCCCACCGGACCTCTCTGACGGATGTTCTCAAACTGAAGCGGTGCCCCCGCGGAGTAAAGGTGGAGGATCCTCTGAAGGCCCAAATCCTCCAGATTTGCAAAAGGGCGAGGGCATAGGCCCGGTTGAAACTTGCGGTTGCGGAGAAAAGGCATCATAGCTGAGTGTTCTTTGGCAAAAGTGAAGCGACGGTTCACAGTGTCCCAAATTTGGAGAGAGTTAATGGTGGCAGTGCAGGTGGAGCGAAGGATTGGACGATAGGTTTTAGGAAGCCAAAAATAGAATTGCTGCAAGTTAGGAGCAAAGAGATGCGACTCTAAGTCCGCCCAACGGTGCGTACCAGGTGGTGCATGAAAGGTAACAAACTGTGCTAGTTGGGCCGCATGATAATATTGTAACAAACTCGGAACTCCCAACCCTCCCACCACTCTCGGTCTATGTAACACTCTTCTAGCCACCCTATGTCGTTTATTATGCCAGATGAACCGGTCCACATGGGACTGTAGATGCGCCAACGAGGCCGGAGGGACAGGCACCGGGAGGGTTTGGAACAGGTACAGGATTCGGGGGAGTAGATTCATTTTTACGCTAGCAATACGACCCACCCAGGAGACATTAAAGGCATCCCAAGTGTCCATATCAGCTATAAGACGTTGGATCAGTACATCGTAGTTAGCTCTAATCATTGCTGCGGGATCACTGGTCAGCTTCACTCCCAGATATGTGAGAGAAGAGGTGGAGAAGTGAAATCCCGTGAGGAGACGCAACCGGTCGACCTCCGGTTTCGGTATGCCTATCGGCAACGCGCGAGATTTATCTATATTGATCTTAAACCCGGAAATATCCGAGAAATCCCTAAGAAGGGAGAGCAAATGGGGCACAGAATGGGCCGGGTCCGTGATGGTCAGGAGAAGGTCGTCCGCATATGCTGACACCAGGAATTCCTCCCCTCCAATCTGTAAACCCGTGATAGACGTAGAGGACCGTAATTTATCCAACAGAGGCTCAAGGGCTAGAGCGAAAAGCATGGGTGACAGGGGGCAACCCTGTCGCGTTCCATTACCTATGGGGAAAGATTCCGGGGAGGCCCCCGTGGTGATTATTTTCGTAAGGGGGGAATTATACAGGACCCGGATAGCAGCGCAAAAGCCAGGGGGAAATCCCCAGTGCTCCAGTAGGTGAAATAAGTAAGGCCAGCCCACCCTATCGAACGCCTTCTCCGCGTCCAGAGAGAGGAGCAGAGAAGGCGTCCCCGTTGCGCGAGCTCTCTCGATCAGGACCACGTTTCTCCTTGTATTTTCGTATGCCTGCCTCGTGGGAATGAACCCGACCTGGTCCGGGTGAATAATGGAGGGGAGGAGTGCTCCTAGTCTGTTGGCCAGGATTTTCGTAAATATCTTATAATCAACATTTAGTAAAGAGATCGGTCTATTATTGTGGGGGAAGGAAGGATCTTTGCCCTCTTTAGGAATCAATATCACATCAGATCGGAGGAAATCTGGAGGCACCGATCGTCCCTCCAAAATTCCATTATATAGTTTAACTAGATATTTGCTCAAGTGAGGAGAGAATTTTTTATAATAAAAAGCCGTAAACCCGTCCGTGCCCGGGGCCTTATGGGGTTTCATTTGTTTAATCACTGAAGCCACCTCGGCCTCTGAGACTTCTGACCCCAACCCCTCCAGCAAGAGGGGGGGGAGCTCCGGGCCTTTCCACGTGGCCAGGAATTCCTGCACCTCCCGCACATGTTCCGGATTGCGGAGGGAGTGATCCGGGGAGTGGTTATATAATTGCTTAAAGTACGCAGTAAAAATCTGGTTTACCTCGCTGGGGATAGTAGTGATCGAACCCTGGGGCGTATGGGCCGAGGTCACCAGTTTGGATCTAGTTTGGTTCCTCAATTTGCGCGCTAACATAGTATGTGCCTTGTTAGAATATTCATAAAAGGTCCGCCTAGTCCAGGCTAAGGACCGGGCCACATCCGTCAGTAAGGCTGACCGGAGTTCCCGGCGTACAGTTGCCAGGGCATCAAAATCAGCCTGAGAGTGAGAGGACTTGTGCGCTGCTTCCCGGTCTGCTAGCCTTTCCTGAAGTTCCACCAGCAGACTCATCCTCTCCCTCTTCAGCCTGCTACCGATCTGAATCAGGTGACGTCGTATGACCGCCTTATGGGCCAGCCACAAGGAGTCAGGACCAATATCGTCTAGGTCATTCTCCTCAAAGTATCTGTCCAGGTGGGCAGACACTTCTTCCAGCACTGCAGCCAATTGTAAGATGGAAGAGTTGAGGCGCCAGGACCAGCCCGATCGAGTTCCCGGCAGTTTCACCCATACAGACACGGGCGCATGGTCAGACCAACTAATTGAGCCTATCGCCGAGCGGGTAGTTAATGGGATCGTCCTGGTTGGCAATAAGAACAGGTCTATCCTTGAGTATGAGGAGTGGGGATGAGAATAAAAGGAGAAATCGTGGTCTCCCGGGTGATGGAGTCGCCAAATGTCGAGCAGCTGCGTGTCATGTATAAACCGAGCTAGCATCGCATCCTGAGGAGACGCCGTGAGTCTGGCACCTAACGCCCCTGATTTCCTGTCAATTGCTGGCGCTGGGGCCGCGTTAAAGTCCCCCCCCATGACCAGAAAGGAGCCTTCCGCCAGCTGCAGGAGCGTCATAAGATGGGCCCAGAAAGAATCTTCCGGGGTGTTGGGGGCATAAACATTCAGCAAAGAGATAGCCACATTATTAATTGTCCCCTGGATTAGGATATACGTGCCCTCATCATCTCTATCCACATGTTGAACCGTCATCTGGCATGCTTTATGTAGTAAAATCGCAACCCCCCGGCGTTTACCGGTGCTGGAGGCGAAAAAGGAGCGTGGGAAGGTGCGGTCTGTGAGACTGAACTGGCGTGCCGGGGCAAAATGCGTTTCCTGCAGGAATGCTATCTGACATTGTGCGCGTTTTAATTCTCGGAGGACCAGTCTCCTCTTCGTAGGGGAATTTAGTCCCTTAACATTCTGGGACAAAATATGGCATTCAGGAGTCATGGGCGGAGTGGAGGGGAACGCCACGGGCAGGCCAGATCAGGTACACAGGACAGGGCGGCACCCCTGAGGACCCCAATGGGGGAAAGGAGACAGAGGGACAAAGGGGGTAAAAGACTGGAAGGTGAGGGAGGGGAGGAAAAGAAGAGAGAAGAGGAGAAGACACATAAAGAAAAAAGAAGAGAAAAAAAACTTCCGGACTTATCCATTGCCAGAACGACCATGGGGATGGTCAGAAAGGAGACGCGACCCTGGTTGAAGACCAGTAGGATCGCAGAACGGACGTCACCGAGCCAGTAACGGAGCATGAAAAAACGATCTAAAAACAGCATTACGAAACTTTACAACAACGACAGTATCCCCACCATTATCATGAACATGCACAGCCAAACATTACAGGGATATATAGCACTTGGGGAACATTCTCAACTCAGCTAATGCAACCACCTGATACCATGTGGGCTAGTAAACAAAAAGAGAAAAATCAATATCACCATCGAGGTTTCCCCATCATCTCAGCCGGGATCCCTGTCCCCCTCCTCTCGAATCCGGGAGGGCACCTTCTCCCAGCGCGGTGTAAGCTGAGGTGCCGGGGAGGGGGACGAGAGCAAGTTACCTGCGTCCGGTAAAGGGGGGCAATCCAGGCGGGTGAAGAATTGCTGCGGGTCTGACTGTAGGGTGAGAGTGGAGGTTTTACCACCAGCGAAGGCCAAGAGCTTGAACGGGAAGCCCCAGGCGTAGCGGATGTTATGACGGCCCAGGTGGGCTGTGATGGGGCGCCAGGCCCTTCGACGCTGCAAGGTCTCTGGTGCCAGGTCCTGAAACAGAGCGAGCTTCACATCTTCATACACCAGGTCCACGTCTCTGCTTTTTCGCATGACTTCCTCCTTAACTGTGTAATAATGAAGGCGGAATATGACATCATGAGGCTGTTGGGAGTCAGCCCGGGGAGCCAATACCAAAGTAACTAAAAGCATACTAGAGCTTACAGACCCTAATAAAAATAATAAACCGCAAGGTCATCCAAAATAATAAATTGTATGGGTAACCCAAATGCCAGTAATCATTGGATGAGTCATTGATAAACAAGCTATCTGATTGGCTCTTTGGTCCCACATGTCCGTTTGGTTGAATTAGCTAAGTTGCCCTCTGCAACTAACTTGATTAACACATATGTGTTTTTTTTTTTTCTTTTCTCCATAGCTATTGCTGTGGTGCCTGTTATGGTGGTGCTTTTAGCAGGCTCACCATTGGCTTATTGGTACCACATGACCAGTTGAGCCTTATACCATGCGATCTGATGTATACATTTTTTCAATTACCAATCAGTAGGGCATCCAGCTGACCGCACTTGAAATTACGATCTTGAAGGTATTTAGGGGGTGAGTTGGGGCGGGCATTATATCTCCAGACTAAGCCCTGCTTGGGCGAAACCGGTCGAGACATGCCTCTCTTTTGTTTTTAACAGTCTATTTGAATCTCTGTTCGGTGGACTTTGATCCTTTATACATGGTTACTTATTGTGCCCTTGATGGTTTTTGGTGGGGCTCTTAGCACCACTGCTTATTATTGCCTTTGGGTGTTTCTCAAACACTAAGATAGTGTATTGTATTATTGGTTATGTAGGTGGCTTGAACCACCGAGGTATAGTGAGGTTACATCTATAATCCTACTAAGACTTCCAGCTTGTTGGGCTTTTTGGACTTCCACTCCACCAATTGGTACAGTTATAATAATTTCTCCATTTGGGTCATTTTCCACCTTCTTTTCCAATCTCTTTTTTATTTTGTGATATGCTTTATTACCATTAAAATTTATTGTATTACCACTCTTGTTGCACTTTGTGCAAATTGTCTTTTTCAATTTATTGATAAGCCTTCTATGCGGAACAGTATCAAAAGCCTTACTGAAATCTAAATAAGCAATGTCTACTGCACCACCTGTGT
>RXON01002634.1:0-62589 GCA_009667805.1 Leptobrachium leishanense
GACACCTCACTTGATCATGGAGGCTGTATAAAATGGAAGTTACAGGGGTTCAAATGACCCCAGTGTCTCATATGGGATTTCAGCTTGGGGGCAGCACATGCCCCCTGTATCTCCTCTCTGCATCTGCCAGTGGTGCCATCAGGGAAGAAAATAGTCACAGATGTAAAAACCTGCTCATTCAGTATATTCAGGGAGTCAGCTGACCTAAATTCAGCTGGTGACTTTATTTGACCAAGCAGTAATAGATATATATATATATATATATATCAGGAAACAAGTGGCACTCTCGGGTCTTACATATATATCAATTTAATTTGATCAACGTTTCAGTTTGTTATTCAGTAATACCCACAAACTTCATCAAGAATTTTTGAGTTTTTTCAGTTCGTTCTTAGTCGCCATTCGTTCATGCAGTCTGTAGATTAGGAGCTCCCTCTCTCCTTGTTAGGCTAGGGCCAGACAAACGCATTTTTCGTGTCGTCCGTGAAAAAGTGCGTTCGAACGAATGGACGTATTTTTTCACGGAATACGCGATAGCGGTCATACGATGCGCATTTATGTATGTGATCTTGCACAGATCATCAATAAAACCCTTTTTGCGTCTAGACGTTATGTTGGCCGGACATTAGCCGTGTCTGACGTCTCCTAATCACGCACACACGCCGCTAGCGGACACAGCGCACTCTGTACATCAGTACTAGCGGTAACACGTTCTCGAAAAAATGCGTTCGTTTGCCGCTTGCGTTGCACGGCCAAACTCTTGTGCGGCCGTACTTCGTATATTGCCTGTCATTGGACGTCATTTGCTGCTACTACGGCCGTGATAAAGTGCAGCTGCACGCACGTTCGCACTGCGTTCGTCTGACCCCAGCCTTACTCACCAGAATAGGTTGCATGTGCCACTATAATGAGAAGCAGCACCACACAGTATCTTCATCTTGGTGTATCTTGGTGATCCTGAAAATTAATGTGTATCACAAGATCTCAGTCCTAAAGATGCAAAAAAAGAAACACCATAAAAAGCTGTGTGTCATTTAAAAGGGGTATTTATGTATTAAGATAGTTTAAACTGGTCTGAAAACCAGATCACTTGTTTAAGGGAATATATAGATATAGATACACGTGTATTGTAACGTATATGTAGGAACAACTGATTGTGCATGTACTGATTGATAACAATTTATTTGCAAACCTTAGAAGAATGTTAATGTTATAATTGTTTTTTTTGTTTTTTTTTTTAGTTGAGGCTGTTTTATGATAGCATGAGAGACCTTTTTCCCAGCGTATATATCGTCCGGTCACCAAACATATTCCTTCACAGACACCTGTCGTTGTCATCACTTCTTGTTATAGATTCTCCGGTTTCTATGCCCAGTTGTAGTGCTGGGTGCTGCCATCTTCTTCCACTATTGTTTTGCTTAATGATGGTCATCCCTCAACACAGCAAGAATGGGCCTGTATGGTGATGTTGAGCAGTCAATCACTTGCCTGGAGTGAGTGGCGGGCGGATCTATGGGAAGGCTCTTCCACTCGTAGATGTCACTCATACTGTTGGCATGTCCTGTGCTCTGACAAGTCCTCCACCTAGAGGCGTCGCTTCCTCTTCGTTCTTCAGAGCATTGAAGCTCAAACAGGAGATGGTGCATCCAACGCTTGTTCTGACAACTTGCCTCACTGCGGCAATTTGACATCATCCTCCCCTGGTTCTTTTTCATTGGACACATCTGTTCGGTGGCTGGTCGCCTTTTTCTGGCGGTTCTTTCGAGTGGGTCATCAGCTACGTTTGATGGGTCGTCGACGGTGTTCGGCGGTTTGTTTGCCGGGTTGCGGCTGCATTCGGCAGTTTATTTGGCAGGTTGCAGCTGCTTTCAGAAATCACCTAGGATTGAATCCCCAGCTGCCTCCGTGGTCCCAGCTGGTCTCTCTCCACTCTCCCTCCCTGCACGCTCTGGACACTTCCAGCACATGAGCAGGGGGGGGGGGGAGGCTCTATGTTATAATTCTTATTAAGTGATATTGCCTTTTCTTTTTAGAAAGCGCATAACGATTAGAAGATGCCAGGAAAAGACAGTTTTGTAATTGCTGGTACTCTCTTTATTCCTAAAGTGGTTGCTCAGTCTGCTACGGTGAGGCCGGTAAATTGAGTTTGTTTTTTTTAAATTGTCTGGGGGGGGGGATTAATAAAATAGGACCTAGGCTGGCATTTAAAAATGATGAGCATAAAATGGCCAAAATGAGCTCAGCACACAGAGGTGAAATGGCTCAGCAGTTAGGGGTTATAAAGCAAAAACATGTAAAAATTGGGTATTTCTATTCTCGGGAAAACATTTTGAAACTGTTTAGCCGGGGTCTTTTTTGGCAGTTGTAGATTTTGGGGATTAAATTTCAAAAAAGTGTGTTTTCCATTTTTTCATCATTTTTCATATTTTTTCTATAGTTAATTATACGATATGATGGAAATAATGGTATCTTTAGAAAGTCCATTTAATGGCGGGAAAACTATATATAATATGTGTGGGTTCCATAAACGAGTAAGAGGAAAACTTGACCTAAACACAAACAGCGCAGAAACATAAAAACAGCAGCGGGCACTAAAGCTCGGGTCAGACGAGCGCAGTGTTCACATCCGTTTTTGTGCACATATTAACGTCCATGGAGGCATATAATTATGAGCAATGGAGAACAACACACAAAGTGCATCCGCACCGAACTGCGGACGCACAACGGACGCGGGCCAAACGGTCGAAAGTTAGGCAAGAATGTCAATCCACTAGGATGAACGCAGAGTGCGCCACGTCCGCATAGCTTTGTGTGTGAGTGATGGGACGAAGTCAGATGGTCCGCATTATATATACTGAATGACTAGGTAGGGCAATAGGTATAATATTGCTTAAGGTTTACGTGCAAAGCGCGCATGCGCGCCTATCACGTAAACCAGCCAATCAGCAGGCTTCCTCCCGGCTCCACCTTCTTTGATTAGTGTCACCCGCAAGAGGATGAGCGCAACACTAATCACAGCCGCCGACTTTTGCCAACAGCTCGCTGAAAGTGTGATGACGTCTTCTACTCTGCAATAGTCGGCAGAAGCAGGAAATACAAATCCTGCTCTGCTGATTGACAGCTGGGAGGGCGGAGGAAAGTCCTCCGCGTCTCTCAGCTGTTTCAGCCGATCGGCTCAGCGGAAGGGTGAGCAAAGAAAAGTGCATACTTAGGTCATCATGACCACCTAAAAAAGCTTAGGTGGTCATGTTGCCTAGAGTATCCCTTTAAGCTCTTTTGTTTTGTTAAGTCCACCTAGTGGTCATTTTAAGAAACTGCAGGCAATTTAGAAATCCAGGAAGTGTGAGTTACCTCATGGCTGTTATGTGGTGAGCAGATGAACAGTCCTGAATGGACAATCTCCATTAACCCTTGTCTTTGAGCATTCTGGAGAGCAATAGCTGTACGTTTATTTACCTTATCTGCTTCCATCAACATTTATTGCTGTTTCTAATGTGTAGAATGGATGAAATGTTGCCATTTAAATACATAGCATGTTATCATATGTTTTTCTATGTAGAGCAGTGGTTCTCAACCTGTGGACCCTCGGGACCCACAATTGTCCTTGGTCATTAAGTCTTGACCCAAATATAATTGAATTTCTGAAACATTATAATTTATTCCACAAAACAACGTGCGCAACATTCAACAATGTATGCACTTTTTAAACAATTTTGTAAACAAACAGGGATTATTTCCATAAGCATTTTACCCTTATTTCTCCTCCACCATTACCTTTCTCTTAAGTTACTTTTACTTCCCTTCAACCCCCCAAACCATCCCCCCCCACCCCCCCTCTCCCCATAAATAAAACACATGACAAAAGTATTGGCGGTTTGAAAAGGTCACGTCTTTTATTTATAATCAAGGCCAAAAAAACATTGCCTTTGTGGCAGAATTATCAGCGATCCTCGCTTTCTTGGAATAGGTAACACCAAATAACACTGGTACCATAGATCCAGCCAGATAACACTGGCAACCGCAATGAACCACCAGCATTGCCCAGAAATAGCAGCCGGCCCCACGTGGCTAAGCTACCGCGACCACACGCTGCTCTCTTTATAGCAGATAGCAGGCCCGGGAGGATCTTCAAACCAGGAGGCTACCTGTGTTTGGCCGCACAAACCACCACACAGACCCCCAGATCCTCCCCCTCTATCGCCTCTCCACGTGCCAGGGCCGCATATCTCACCGTCCGAGGTAACTGTCCATGTAATCCCCTCAGCTTT
Organism: Leptobrachium leishanense; assembly: GCA_009667805.1. Lineage (NCBI taxonomy): Eukaryota > Metazoa > Chordata > Amphibia > Anura > Megophryidae > Leptobrachium > Leptobrachium leishanense. The sequence goes on from RXON01002634.1 coordinate 4,269, forward strand.
TGCCGCACCAACCACCAGCTGGCTTCGTGTAACATGGTGAAATGATCTGACTGCACCTCAACTAACCATGTCTTTACTCAAAAAACAATCCTCCGGCTTTGGCCGTAGAAAAACCACCAGCTGAAGTAACTGTCAATACAATCCCCCAGCTTTGGCCGCACAAACCACCAGCTGGCTTCATGTAACATGGTGAAATGATCTGACTGCACCTCAACTAACCATGTCTTTACTCAAAAAACAATCCTCCGGCTTTGGCCGTAGAAAAACCACCAGCTGAAGTAACTGTCAATACAATCCCCCAGCTTTGGCCGCACAAACCACCAGCTGGCTTCATGTAACATGGTGAAATTACCTGACTGCACCTCGACTAACCATGCCCATATCTAAAGCAATCCACCGGCTTTGGCCGCACAAACCACCAACCGGCTTCCTGCTACATGGTATAACTCCATATGGGAACCCACAGGCGGTCTTGAATTGACTGGCGGAATCACCACTTCATTAGCCCCTATCCGTGGTCAATGCTGCTCCCTGACGACGTGACCTTTTCGACTCGGTGAACAGGCAGTAACCTAAAAACAGGGTGGGTAGGGTGGGAAAAAGACAAAGGTTAGACTGATTTCTTCTGTCCTTTGCTTACCCTTTTCTATTACCCCTACCCCTCCCCTTTCTGTTATCTGCCCCCGAGACCCAATCCCAGCGATAGCCTGAAACAAAAGGAGAACCATTGTAACTCCTCACAACTTTCAACTCTTTTCTTTAAACAGGGAAATTGCTTAAGCTTTTATCGTTCCCATCCAGTCTCTCATCAGTACTAAGCATTTTACCCTTATTTCTCCTCCACCATTACCTTTCTCTTAAGTTACCTTTACTTCCCTTCAACCCCCCAAACCACCCCCCCCCCCCCCCCCCCCTCTCCCCATAAATAAAACACATGACAAAAGTATTGGCGGTTTGAAAAGGTCACGTCTTTTATTTATAATCAAGGCCAAAAAACCATTGCCTTTGTGGCAGAATTATCAGCGATCCTCGCTTTCTTGGACTAGGTAACACCAGATAACACTGGTACCATAGATCCAGCCAGATAACACTGGCAACCGCAATGAACCACCAGCATTGCCCAGAAATAGCGGCCGGCCCCACGTGGCTAAGCTAGCGCGACCACACGCTGCTCTCTTTATAGCAGATAGCAGGCCCGGGAGGATCTTCAAACCAGGAAGTTACCTGTGTTTGGCCGCACAAACCACCACACAGACCCCCAGATCCTCCCCCTCTATCGCCTCTCCACGTGCCAGGACCGCATATTTCACCGCCACCAAAAATGAGGACCCTCTTTTTCCGCCACCAATAAATGACCTTTTCACTTACCTTACACAAGGGTCTTTATCAGCCCTTTGATGTTGCCAACGAAAAGGTTGTTCCCCGCTTCGGACAAATGGACGCCGTCATCCCTAAACAATTCCTCCTGCCTTGTCACTATGTTCTGATGCTCCAGAACCTTCCCTCCCATCTCCAGCATAATCTTTTTCGCTGCCTGGTTTATCTTCTTTCTCACGATGTATCCTGCACCCTGCACCCTGCAGTTCCTCCACACTAATCTAGCAATTACGTTAGACCACACTATCTGAACGTCCGGCCATTCCTTCCTGAACCACCTAAGTGTTTCCCGGACCCTATTCTGCAAATCTATCGTCGTCATAGCCCCTATGTCGTTACCCCCTAAATGCACTATCATTATATCTGGCTTCCCCCACCTTCTCCTAGATTCCTGTGCTACCCCTAAAAGCTGTGCCCACCCCATACCCCTCCTTCCTATCCACCTAATGCCTGCTTTAGTGAGGCTGAACCCTAGGTTCACTCCCATCGTTGTGCCCGCAGCGTGAACAGCCGCCCAGTGAACGTAGGAGTGTCCCAGGATCCATACTCTCTTTGCCCGCTCTGAAAGAAAAAAACCAAAAACAGAATATTAACGCTCGAACACATACCGACTTTTATCGCGACTGTAACTTGAATCAGGGTTATATACATACCCCTGCATATTCACAACCCTCTCCTCTTTAACTTAGTAAATTATGAAATACCAGCTAGACCGGTGCCCTTTAAACAAATTCCCTTCCCCCACCGCTGTTTAATCTTAACTGCTCCCGATCTGCCAGAGAAATGAAGGGCACGCTTCGCCTTGTAACTCCGCCTCGGGTGCCAAACGCCGAAACAGATCCCACTTAAATCTAGATAATGCATCTGCAACCGTATTTTTTACCCCCGGAATATGCTTTGCCCTGAAATTTATATTCCGCTTCAGACAGATCAACACCAGATACCTGACATAGGCTATAACCTGGGGGGATGATGCCGACATGTTATTCAGTACCTGCACCACTCCCTGATTATCCGACCAGAACAGGATGCTCTTATTCTCTAGTTCTTCCCCCCACAGCTCGACTGCCGCTACAATGGGAAAGAGTTCCAGCAAAACCAAATTCTTCACCCAACCTCTTTGAATCCACTCTAGAGGCCATTCTCCTGCGCACCATCTACCATTCAAATATGCCCCAAAACCTGCGCCTCCTGCCGCGTCTGTAAACAGCTGTATCTCCTCCGCAGTCACTCTCTGCTCCCAAAATCTCACTCCGTTAAAACCTTGCAGAAAAACATCCCAAACTCTTAAATCCGCCTTGACCTGCTGTCCTAACCTAATCTGAAAATTTGGCCCCATCACTCCCCTGGTACACATCTCTAGACGTCTTTTAAAAATTCTACCAACCGTAATCACTCGGCATGCGAAATTCAGCAAACCCAACAACCTCTGCAAATCCTTCAATTTTATTTTCTTCCCTTCCATAGCCTGTCTAATAGCCAGCCTCATCTTAGCCACTTTGTCCTCGGGCAACCTGCAACGCTGTCTCACAGGGTCGATTTCAATTCCCAAAAATGTCAGCTTCGCACAGGGCCCCTCTGACTTATCCTCTGCCACTGGCACCCCCAAGCGCCTAAATGTTCCCAACAGCACCTCCATGACCCTCCTGCATTCACCAGACCCCTCTGAACCCACTATCAAGAAATCATCCAAGTAATGCACAATACCCTTACTGCCGGCTTCCTTCTCTACCACCCAATGCAAGAAAGTGCTAAATCGTTCAAAATGAGCGCAGGAGATTGCGCACCCCATGGGCAGACACTTATCAACATAAAAACGCCCCTCAAATTTGCACCCCGTCAACCTAAAACTCTCCGGATGCAACGGCAACAACCTAAACGCTGATTCGATATCCACCTTCGCTAACTCTGCCCCCATCCCGGCTTCCTTCACCAAATCCACCGCCTGGTCAAATGACTGGTACGTAACCGAAGCGACCTCCCTGCTAATAGCATCGTTCACGGACTGACCTCTTGGATACGATAAATGCTGGATCATTCTATACCTCCCCGCTTCTTTCTTGGGGACAACCCCCAAGGGGGAAACAACCAAATCAGGGATTGGGGATTTCTGAAATGGACCGGCCATTCTACCCAATAGCACCTCCTTTCCCAACTTCTCCCTCAAAACCTCTGGCAAGTCGTAAGCTGATTTTAAATTTCTTACCCTACTTCCCCCCGTCACTTTCCCACAAACCGGAATCTTAAAACCATTCTTAAGGGCATCACATAACCATATCCTATCCTCAACATTCGGATAACTTACCAACTCCGCAACCAGCTCATTTACCTGCAATGGCGTTCTGGCCAGGCCCAACATTTCCCCCTGTCCACTTTGCATTTCCCCGAAAGGAATTAAATCTACCTCCCTCTTTTCTCCTGCAATCCACCCCGGGATGAGCCCCCCCGCAGAATTTACACACATGCTTAAACCTGCATGACATTCCTTTTTCGCAGCGCTTGTCATTGAACGCCCAGCATTCCCTACCCTCCCCCCCGAAACGACCTTTGCGCCCCCTGACCTCCTAACACCTGTGCATCCGCAACCTTAACCAATCTAGACCACGAGTCCAGCACCTTAACCCCGAAATCCTTTCTACCATGTCTCCCTGTCCCCACGTTACCTCTCCTGAACTCGTCATCATAGTCGCGCCAAGAAAAACCTCCATACGCCGTGGCGCAATCCGTAATCAGGTGCAAATAGCGCAACATGCTCTTTACCTGATCTGGGTGCTTACTTAAAAAACATTCTGCGTAAACTGCAAAACCTTTTACCCATTCCATAAAAGTGCCCTTTTTCCTAAAGTGTTCCCCCCTCTTCCCTTGCTGACAACTGCCTCCCTAGTTATCTCAAAAAAGTCTACGTATTTTCCCTCCTGCGCCTTCTTGATCACCTTAGAGCGCAAATGCGACGACAAGGGGATCAACTTTGTACCCTGAAACTCGTTCTCCTCCCCGCTGACCGACACACTATCAGCGCTATCCTGCTCTGAATCGCTGCCCCCCTTTCTATGTTTTCCATACAGTTTCTTAACCATTTTAAACAGTTTTTTACTCGCCCCCCTCCCCTTCCCCACAGAGCCCGAACCCGAACTAGAATCCTCCCCCGAACTGTCAGATGAAAAACCCCTTTTTCTCTTACCTTTTTTCGCCGGTCCTCTCGCGCCTCCGATCTCCGACTGAATGGCTCCTTCCCTGCTGGTGCTTGGCCGCTCCATGTCCTCCGCTCGCTCCGTCTGCTCCGCTCTCTTGTCCTTCTCTCTTGCGCCGCTGCGAGTCCATGCTGCTGAATCACGGTCCGTCTCCTGCAATGGCATATCGTTACAAAGAGATTCACTGCTGCTCTCCCCCCGCGCTGCAACGGCTCCTCAATGCGCCTGTATCAGTTCCCCAGCCTGTCCCTGCCATAACCCTGCCCATCCCCTGTGGACACAATGGTGGGTCCGGACCCAAAGGACAAAAAAGAGTGCGCGCCGCTCCTGCGCCTATGCGACCCTCCTTGCCCAAAACTGCCACTGGGGAAGTCCCTCTGGTGCCCCCGGGCCTCGCCCCCCCTACTTGAAAACCTCCCAGCTGCCATTCACCCCCACCTGCGTAATTTCAGATGCCTGCTCCCCCCCCATGCTGCCCCTAACTGGCCACCCTTGCCCTACCTGGTAGCTGGCTTGCCTCTCACCCCTGCTGGCGATGTCCCGGCTTGCATACTCCCCCATACCGCGATCGGTATGCCTGGGAAGCATGGGAAGGCTCCTGGGCATTTTTGAATTTGGTGCCTTCTGAAATGGTGGAGGCCCCGCCCACTTGTGAGGAGGCCCCGCCCACCTGCGAGGAGGCCCGCCCACCTGCGAGGAGGACCCGCCCACCTGCGAGGAGGCCCCGCCCACCCGCGAGTGCTGTTCTGGCCATGTGACATCAGAGGGGCGGGGCAAAAGGCTGGCCGGCCGCAGATCAGCCATCGCAGGCTGAGAAAATGGCGGCCGGCCACGAGGAGGGGAGACCTGAGATCCGGAATGGCCAGAGGGGGTGTTGAAATGGCCGGGAAGATGGCCAGGCGAGGACCCGCTGATGTCCTGGACACCCCCCTGCCGCATGGTAGCTGGGCTGCCCGCCCGCACAGCCCTCTGTATGGACACCCGATCAGCCGCCTGATCGGGTCCACACTCGGCACCGGAGGGGGGTGGTGGCAGGGAATTATAGAAAGCAGGGACAGAGAGGGAAGCCGCTGGCGCCGAAGCAGAAGCAAGGAAGGAAAGATTGCGGAGGTAGAGATAGGAGAGAGAGAAGGGGAGAGGATGCGCTCTGCAGGCACTGATACTCCCTGTATTTTTTCTCTTCCAGGTTCTGCTCGGCTCCTCTTCTGATCGGCTCTGCTCCTCTGCTGTCCTGCTCGGCTCCTCTTCGATCGTCTCTGCTCCTCTGCTGTCCTGCTTAGTCCTCTTCGGATCGGCTCTGCTCCTCTGCTGTCCTGCTTGGTTCCTCTTCGCTCCAGCAACGTGCTCCAGACGGGCTGTCCCCTGAAGCTCCGAGTCCAGGAATCTCTTGGGCACGGTAATCCTCCTTCCAGGCATCTCGATGTGGCAGCAGCTTTTAGGATCCTGTAACAAGAAAAGACAAAGGTTAGACTGATTTCTTCTGTCCTTTGCTTACCCTTTTCTATTACCCCTACCCCTCCCCTTTCTGTTATCTGCCCCCGAGACCCAATCCCAGCGATACCCTGAAACAAAAGGAGAACCATTGTAACTCCTCACAACTTTCAACTCTTTTCTTTAAACAGGGAAATTGCTTAAGCTTTTTTCGTTCCCATCCAGTCTCTCAACAGTACAAAAGGATAGTGCAGTAATCACAGAACTAGTGAAAATGAAAGCGCTGTTTAGGCAAAAACTCAATAAAATAAACTGTAATTGAAACATATGAAAATAGAACTTAAGGGAAAACTGGGGAGGCTTCTTGCTCTTAATAAGTGTCTCAAAGTGTGGGGTGATGGTAGAGAAAGCAACTCTAATTTAAATCACTACTGAATGAATAATAAAACATTATAAAAAATGTATCAAACTCATCTGCTCCGGGCTCCCCCATCTGTCTCTGCCACTGCGCACATAATTTTTTTCGCAGCAGTCTGCCCTCCCTGAGCCTACGCAATTTGCGTAGCTGAACGCTATGCTAGTCGCATAAACTGAAGCTGGCCAAGAGATTGAGAAGTCTGCAGAGCGTGTCTAGCGCCACCTACTTCCTGAACCTACGCTCTTCAGGGCCTCAGAGAGACACTGAAGAGCAATGGAATAGCTTGGACCAATGGTAAAGCAGCATTTGTCCAAGCCATTCAAAAAATGCCTCCATGGGAGGTTGGCCTATATAAGTATACTTTGCTTCACTGAGATGTGCATTGTGCACAGTGGCTCCTGGTGTTGGGAGTACAGAGCGTGCCACCAGTCACTGAGTCCCACCCCACACCTTCCCATTACAGATTTCCCCCCCCCCACCTTGCCATTACAGAGTATTTTACCTGATGCAGTGAGTCCCAGGTGGCGCCTGGGACATTCAGAGGTAGCCTCACCGCCTGGGACACCGCAGGTAAGATGCATCAGCAGGTCCCAGGCATTAGAGAGGCCTGGAAGCACTTGCCCGTGACCCAGTTCGTCCCTGGTCACGACCCACTTTTGGGTCACGACCCACCACTTGAGAAACACTGATGTAGAGTATATCCTTAATAGTCTCATATGATGTCCAGATGTGTGTAATGACAACAGTATTTCTGTATATATTTGAACATGTATAGTTAGAGACTAATTGTACATTATAATTCTTTTATTTTAGTTTCACTATTATCCATCGTAGAGTTTATGATTTTTATTCAATAAAGATTGGAATTGAAACTTAAATTCTTCGTGACTCTATGATAGATGAAGTTTAGCTGGCTGTCAAACTTCGCAAAAGTGATACGTGTAGGGAGGACAGTACAAGGTCATAGTTATCAAGGGCTCATAAACCAGAGAGATGCGTCTTAAACTGCTTAGGAAATGGTTACACAACACCGGGTACCGTGATCAAGTGCACTGGTGTATAGATGGCACATAGTAGAGAATCCACAGTGTAGTAGTTCATATGATGCTTAATGATGCTGTGTAGAAGTCGCAAGTATTTCGGCGGAACGGACAGCTGTACAGTAATATATACTTTAGCTCATGAACGGTGGGGCCCGTCAAAGATGTTAATGGTATGGCAGGCGGCCTCACTGGTACAGTGCAATTCATAAATGAAAGATCAGTCTTGGCTGTCGGATGGGGATGTCATTATAGAAAGGGTGTGAAGGTGAAACCTTCATTGAGGCACCAATGGAGACATGGTTTTTAATTTGTAAATCCAGTATGCCTCTCTCTGGAGGAGTCTCTTGTTCAAAATCACTGCCACGTTGAGGTAATGAGACAGATTCGATCCCCATAAATCTAAGGCTGTCTGACCTATTTCCATTTTCCATTTTCAGGTGCCTGGAGATTGGGGTCTCTTGTATTCGCTTGATTGAGTGTATGTGGCCCATAATTCTCAGTTTGAAAGGGCGTATTGTTGTGCTGTCGGGTATATTACAGAAGGAAAAAATTAAAATGGATGCCTGTAGCCATTTTGTTTTTAAAGACAGTCTTTTCTTTTTCAAATTTCTCTAGTTTTAGGAATGAACCAAGATTTTTTTTTACAGGGTTCATGGCTAAGTGAAATCTTATTTTTCCTAGAAATACCAGACATGAAGGAACCTTAAAATGTCTTTGTGTGAGATAATGCCCAAGCTAAGTGCTAGACCTGTCATAATTAAATTTATTGGTCTGTTTAAGGTCTTTAAAACAAAAAGATATTTTGTTTCTGGGTATAGGAAAATAAGTTATAAAATTTTTGTAAGGTAAAATATATATTCACGAAATATATTTTTATAATCAAGGTAAATTTTATTATATTTACAGTAGGAAATATATGCTCCAATAAATATTGTATAAGTATATAATTGGTAAATAGTAAAATTACTGGAGAAGAGATTCTGTGATTTAACAAGAGAGGAATGTAAAATTTAGAAAGGAGTGAGGAAATAATTCAAATTTTGGCAGGAGAGACTAACAGGGTTATCCAAAGAGATTCGAAAAGTCACCGCACGTTCGGTGACTTTTCGTTCTCTTCAATTCGGTTCCTTTTGCCGATCCCATTTTGGTGATCCTGCAGTGTATTCAGCAAGCACCACAGGGTCCCCGAATTGCAGGGAAAAGCTGCCGCAAACCTGGTGAAAATGAACCGCAAAACCCAGCGAATGCACGCCGAAAAGCCACAAAAACATCTGGATTAACCTGCCGAAAACCACAGAAAAAGCCCGAGCAGGAGCCGATCACACGCAGCCGAAGCAGCCGAGACCGCAGACGAGGCAGTGAATAAATTAGCAAAATAGTTTGTGTGAATGTGTGAAAATGAAACGCTGTTTGCAAAGAAACTACTGAGCGAAAATGTCTGAAATTTACACAGGAGGTCCAGGGAATGATAATAAAAAGGGCTGTTACAGAAAAAATAAGTAAATCTAAAATAAAAATCGGACTTTTAAAAATAAAATTAATTAAGAAAAATGCTTAAAATATCCTAAAAAAAATCTATAAATAAAGAGACTCTTTACTGCAGAATTTTATAATGAACGGTTTAGGCTAGGGTCAGACGAACGCATTTTTCACGTCGTCCGTGAAAAAGTGCGGTCGAACGAACGTACGTATTTTTTCCCGGAATACGCGACAGCGGTCATACGATGCGCCTTTTCGTCCGTGATTTTGTACGGATCATCAATAAAACACTTTTTGCGTCTGGACGTTATGTTGGCCGGACATTAGCAGCGTCTGACGTCTCCTAATCACACACACACGCCGCTATGCGGCCGCAGCGCACTCTGTACGTCAGTAGTAGCGGTTTGACGTTCTCGAAAAAATGCGTTCGTTGGCCACTTGCGTTGCGCGGACGAACTTTCGTGCGGCCGTTCGTCGTATGTTCCCCGGCATTGGACGTCATTTGCTGCTAGTACGGCCGTGATTTTGTGCGGCTAAACGCACGTTAAAACTGCGCTAGTCTGACCCTAGCCTTATTAGATATTGAATTAAAACCGGAATATTTTTAACATTGAAGTCTATGGGATTCTCCTGAATAAACTTGCCGAATTAAACCACCGAATGGCTGAGCATTAGGGGAACCTTTCACTGCTGGTTTGTGTTCTCTGAATAGCCGAAGCAGTGCTTTTTTATGGGGATTTCACTGCCCTCGAACAGGCACCATATGTTCAGGCAATTCGCCAGGATTTGGCGAATTGCCTGCTCTCTGGATAGTTGAATGGCCAGGAAAGGTAACCGAACGCTGACACGAGATAAGAATAATAAATTAAAAGGTGGAATTAATTAAGAAGTGCAATACTGCCCTCTAGAGGATAGTAAATATTATATTTGATAGAATGAATAATATTGCCAGTGACGTCAAATTGACTATAATTGAAGCCGCAATGTTGGTTGCAGTCACTCCGAGACATACACCACAATGCATTCAGACTTCCAGTAGACAATGAGGCATTGCAGCATTCACGCAGACCATCGCTAAGTAAGCAGAGATCCCAGGACGATGCACTCAAGACTCTCACCAAATCTCTAACTAACTCACATGCATTGATTGTCTGATATTGATGATCTTCACATATTCCAAAAACAATATTACATAAAGAATTCCAAGGCAGTGACTCATCAAAATCCAAATTGGAGAGGTAATGTATGAGAGCTATTTAAATTAAGGAGTTAATGTAATTATATATATTTGTAGTATTTCTTGCAGCAGATAGACTGAGATTTCTCAGATTAGCTCCAAAATCTAAATATTTCTATTCTGCAGATAGAGATATGAAGAAGTGGACATAAGGATTTATCCTAAAAGAAACTGTTGTAGGATTGATAATAAATATATATATATTGAATTTGGAAATTACTGTGATTGAAATTAATAAGCAAGGAATTATATAACTAAAAATAAAAAGCAAAAGATTAGAAGTTTAATTCTCGAGATTAGGGGAGGATTCACTAAATAAGTTTTATTACTTATTTTAAATTAGCTTATTTTTTTGTTGATCCATGTAGTATAGAGAGATATATATATCTCTAAGATCTAGCTGGTTAAACATTGTTTGCTGGGAAATGCATGTTGTATTAAGCAGAAATGTTTATTAACCATTTGTGTATTAGTTACTAACTGATAAGGTAAATTATATTAATCATATATGCAGTTACTAACAGGAGATACATATATTGTGAAGCTAGTTTTTATGTGCTGATGGATTGTGGTTATAAATCTTTGTTTATGATATGAGATTTGAAACTTTTTTGTATACATAATAAAAATATATATATGTTTTTATCCGATTATTGATTATTGTATTCTTCAAAGCAAAAACACAGACAATAAAAAGAATTTAGGAGAATTTCTAGGAAATATAAACGATTGATATTTGTGTCTCGTATAAGTTTCTTATAGAATAATAATCCCTGCCATATTGGAGGCTTGGCTGAGAAGTCCAATATATGACGTGTGTAGTCACGTGCAGAGATTATATCCGACATATTGGAGGCAACTGTTGAGATTGTAGTTTTTGTTTGGAATATAATTGTTAGTATTGTCTGATTAGACAGAGATAGAATATATATATATTTTGACTCCTTGTTGTTTTATTTTGACTTGTGGTTTTACGGTTGTCTACTAAACAGTGTAAAAATGTCAGAGTTGGAATCTGAGACTCAGGAAGATGTACATATACATGCAGATCAAATAGTATTGATAGATGTTATGTCTTATCTAAAGGACAAGTTACACGTCACAGACGATTTATTTGATTGGATAAAGGAATTGCAATCAAATGTTTCTAGTTATGCTATTTCAATCTGGTCAGATCAGTCAAATTTTCTTGAGTGTTTGCGAAAGATAAGTGCAGCCACAAATAAGAAAGACATACAGGGTTATTCAAAGAGATTCGAAAAGTCACCGCACGTTCGGTGACTTTTCGTTCTCTTCAATACGGTTCCTTTTGCTGATCCCATTTCGTTGACCCTGCGGTGTATTCAGCAAGCACCACAGGGTCCCCGAATTGCAGGGAAAAGTCACTGCAAACCTGACGAAAACTAACCGCAAAACCCACCGAATGCACGCCGAAAACAAGCAAAAACATCTGGATTAACCTTCGAAAAACCCGAGCAGGAGCCGATCACAGGCAGCGAAGCAGCCGAACAGGAGCCGAATCACACAGAGCTGAAGCAGCTGAGACGCAGAGGAGGCAGTGAATAAATTAGCAAAACCATTTGTATGAATCTGTGAAAATTAAACACTGTTTGCAAAGAAACTACTGAGCGAAAATGTCTGAAATTTACACAGGAGGTCCAGGGAATGATAATAAAGAGGGCTGTTACAGAAAAAATAAATAAACTTAAAAAAAAATCAAAAAGAAATCGGACTTTTTAAAAAAAAAAAAAAAATCTGAAAAATGCTTAAAGTATCCTATAAAATCTATAAATAAAGAGACTTTTTGCTGCAGAATTTTACAATGAATGGTTTATTAGATATTGAATTAAATCTGGAATATTTTTAACATTGAAGCCTATGGGATTCTCCTGAATAAATTTGCCGAATTAAACCACCGAATGGCAGGGCATTTCGGGAACCTTTCACTGCTGGTTTGTGTTCTCTGAATAGCCGAAGCAGTGCTTTTTATGGGGATTTCACTGCCCTCGAACAGGCACCGAACAGGCACCGTATGTGCAGGCAATTCGTCAGGATTTGGCGAATTGCCTGCTCTCTGGATAGCCGAATGGCCAGGAAAGGCAACCGAACGCTGATTTTCAGCGTTCGGTTACCTTTCTCAAGCAATTCGGATCTCTTTGGATAACCCTGATAGAGATTTTTGTCTTCAAAATTGTGCCTGAATGTATATACTTGATCGCAGAAATGAACAAGAGATTGAATGATGACAAAGAAACCAGAGACAGCTTAGAAAATAAAAATTGTGACTTGCATGACACTGTAAATATATTAAAAGATGAGTCAGAACGAATGATAATGGAGTTGAAAGTGTGTACAAAAGAAAAGGATCAATTGCATGATGAGAGTGATCAATTGTCCAAATTAAATAAGGAACTGAATGCAAAATTGGCGAAAATGAAACGCGAACATGAGAAATTCGCTGATGAGTTACGTCAGGTTGAAACTGATGTTCGAAGGGTTAAAAATCCTTCTTTAAAGAAGTTCCCTTTGAAAGCTTTGAGATATAACTCAAAGCCTGGCAGCTCTGTTTATCTGAAAAGCGAGAGTGAATGCGAAAGTGAAACTAAATCTCATGATGAAAAAAGAGCGAAGTCTCTTACACAGGAGTATTTCAAATCACATCACTCTAGCTAGTCACAGCCTATTAAGAAATCTCATAAAGTACAGGATTTAACGAAAATTGTCCATTTCTTAACTCAGTGGGGATATGGGACCACCAAAAGGGATCGCCAAAAATTATAAACCATTTAGAGATGTTTGAAGAAGCATTGTCAATTTTAGATATCACTTCAGATGCTCAGAAAATTGAGTTTATCCCATGGGTCTTTGAAGGCAAACATAGGTATTTTTTTCAGTCGCTGAAAGAATCTGGTATACGTAACTGGAGTAAAATAGTCTCCGAGGTCAAATCTGAATTTGGGCCTCACCGCACCAGTCTAGCTGCGAAAAGAGCAATTTTTAACTCTAAAATGCAACCTAATCAAAGCCCCCGTGAATTTCTTTCAGTCCTTAAAAATGCGTACAGCTTGGCTGAAAGAAACCCAGATTTTGAAAACCCTGAATTTATCCAATTATTTTATGACGCATTGCCAAATAAAATAAAGGTTATTTTGGCAAGAGATTATGACCCGAGAAATGGTTTGGATTGGGTACTAAAAGAAAGTATGACCCTATTTACTGTATTTGAATACAGTGAAGAAACTCAGGGGAAAAGAGTGAAAAACTCACCTGAGGAAATAGCGGAAACTCACGTTAAAAAGGGTGATATTAAATTTGAGTCCCAGAAAAAGAGTTATGCGGAAATTTTGCGTGACTCCTTACCTGAAAGGGAGAAATCTAAGCCAGATCAGGAAAGAGGGTTTGCCAGAGAAAATACAGGAAGTAAATTTCAATCTAGGAAGCAATGGGTACCTAGAAGTCAGTGGGTTAAATCAAGGGAAAATGTACCTAGACAGGAAGCGACCAGAGGTAAAACTGAATCTGATGAGTCTGATAATGCGCAAGCTTCGTCCCCAAGGACGAATAGAAAGCGGAGATATAATGTACGCCAGCGTATTGGTCAAATGCAGGAAAAGTTCCGTGTGCTGACAGAAAAACTGGATCAGATCACTCAGTTAATGACTGGAAATAAACAAAAAAGTGTGGTGCGGAGGAGGCGCTAGATTGAAATAGGATAATAGTTTAGGTGTAGATGCAGCCTACTGAGAGAGACACAAAACCTTGACAGAAATGTGTTGAAGGTACGAAATGAAATAGGGGTTATTCCAGTGGCGCAAGGAAAGATTCGATTATAGCTGATATACGTTGGTACGATGAAATTTGAGAAATACAGAAAAAGTTCTGTATCGGATAGAAGCGAGGAAGAATTTCAGATCCTAGATAAACAGTGGATCCCAATAGAAAAGCACAGTCTAAAAACAGACCACTGATAAAGTGCTATCTTAGATGGCTATCTTGGGGTGAACACTAAAAGGTGCAAAATGCAATCAAAAGTGCATATAGTGCAAATAACAGCTAAAAACGTTGTGCACGTCAGAAGCGTACTGTGGAAAGTGCAGCAATTTCAATAAAGTGAGTCTTAAAAAATCGATTCATAAAAACAGTTCATAAAAAACACTTCTTGTGCAAAGTGCAAATATAAAGTGCAATTCAAGCAACACACAAGATGGTTCAAGTTGACAATAATGGTCCAGAAATAGTGCAAATGGGACAGTCTATTCGTGAGTGAAAAAAGGAGGACTTATTTATGTCTATATATGCCTCTCACTCTTTGCGTCCATGTATGGAGATCCACAAAAAAGAGGGGGGGGAAGCTTCTCCTTGATGCCCTAGTGAATTCCACGTTCTCGGGGTAGGGGGGAAAAAGAGAGAGAGTGATAGTGCAATATTGTCTGGGCTTGTTGATTATGGTAATATGCAAGAGAAATGGGCACTTACACTTTCCAGAGCCTATATTGTCCAGGCTCTGGTTTGAAGTGCACTGGGCCAAATAAAGAGTGGCCTCTTCCCTTCTTTAATTCCCTTGTTCACCGATGTTGGAGCCTTATTGTTCCAGGCTCAACTTAATGGCATGTGATGCTCCTTAGTCGTTGGGCACCGTCACCTCTTTAGCAGTCTTCTACTGGCTCAGGTAGGTAGATGAGGGAATAAAGATGAGGTATATGAGATACTTCAGAAGCGATCATAGAAGAAACAGATACAGTTTGGGGAACCTCATTAACAACTCGGTCAGGTTGTAAGCAATGCAACACCTGCAGCCCCACCCAACCAGTGACTAGATGATGATTCTGATGAAGTAACCAGTATCCATGACAATTTACCAGAAAGTGATGAAGAAATGATTAATACAAATGTTTGTATGGTTGATGAGATTTTAACCCCTTCCCTGCAAAGAGAAGGAAAATGTATTTTATCTCCCCAGACTAAGTGCGAGCAAGCTGAGAAGACTGGATCCGAGAAGGAAAACACAGCTGCCAAAAGCATGTTTGAGAGAGCAAAATCAGTCGGTAAAATCTGTACAAAACCTAATTTCATATCTCACTCTAAATTTCTCTGTAAATTGCATAGCATTGAAGACAGATATTATGTGAAGGTAGAATTACAAGATAATTTACCACATATTCCGTCCTTGCTAGACACTGGAAGTCAGGTTACGTTAATATCAGCTAATTATTTTGAACAGGTTCAAGAACTGTCCTCCAGGAAGCCTAGATTAGATAAATCTAATGCTAATCTAGTGAGTGTGAGTGGCGCATCTCTGAAAGTTCTGGGCACAGCTAAATTAGATTTTAAATTGGGGAATAAAGTAAGTCGGCATCCAACGCTTATCGTGGATCTGCCCCAAAATCGCCTAATTATTGGAATGGACCTCCTCAAAAGGTTAAATTCAATCATTGATTTTATCAATGAGGTTATTTGGTCCCAAGTAAATGTTCCAATCAGCTACGATAGATCCCAATCCCATCACGATCAGAGTAACTGCCACGTGATTGAGGAAAGGTCGGATTCTATTGAAGTCCACTTCAGAAATAGCCAGACACCTGATATCTCTTTCTTAAGGCCAAAGCCCCTGACTCCAGGAGAGCAGGAGGATAACACCATAGGTGTTCCCCCCGAGAGAATTCGAGATATATGTCTCGAAAATGACGTGCTAATTATTCACCTCCACAAGAGGGAGACAGAACCAAATGGGCATAGTGACCATTCTCAGTTCTTAACTGAAATAGAGAAGATAAATGAAGAGGTATTTTTCCCTATACATGTAAATAGTTTAGCTGGAAAAAAAAATGGCTAAGCTAGATCTGCGCCAGGAACATAGCTATATTGGCAGTGAGATGCTGAATAAAATAGCTGACCTTAAAGTGATTAGATACCCAAATCCTCAAGATGAGTGGATAACATATCTAGATAATGACGGAGACAGTCGTAAGGTTATTAGAAAATGTATGTTATCTATTTCTATTGGGAATAAAACTGCCACACATTTATTTTTGGTCCTAAATGAACCCGGTTATCAGATTTATGTAGGTAACGATATAATTCATCGTTTTGCTATGCAAGTGGATCTGATTAATTCCCACATATGGACCAGACTAAAAGAGAACCCCTGTGAATTCCAGGACGAAGATAAAGCTCTTAAGTCATGCCAGACACTGCCATATGCAGTAAGCTTACAGGTACCATATGAGGTTTGTATTCCACCAGGCTCTGTAAATTACCCATTACCTTTACAGGTAATGGAAGGTCAGAAGTTGAGAAATTCTGAGGCACTAGTCTGTATTTCCAATCGGATACTTGGGTTAGGAATTTCAGCAAATCCTACACCCATGGTGACAATACACCAATCTAGAACCCAAATCATTATAAATAATAATTCCTCACAGGAAATCCATTTGCCTAAAGACACTACAATAGTTCTAGCACTGGATTCAGATTATTATACATTCGGGTTCCAGAACGCTGTTATCGGGTTGATACCTGAACGTTACCTCACAGAGGAACAAATGATTGAACAATCATTTAATTCGTGGCCCGAAGGATTATTCACGATATTTTCTGTTTATCCTTTCAGTTCAGAAGAAAGAATTTACAAGGTAGAGGAATCATCCTTAACCTTTGATCATCCCCTGACTACACAGGAAGCAGAGGAGTATACTCACTTTGCTGGTGAAGCAAGTAAGTCAAATCACGACCTCTCTGAAAGGTTTGAAGAGGCCTATGAGATCAGTCAACCTGAAATCTTTCCAGGATTTCAGGACATGGTCCAGCAACAAATATCTTTCGCTGACGGATGTTCTAATGATATGGAGCGCCAGCAGTTAAAAGAAGTTCTAATGGAATTTCAAGATATTTTTGCTAAGGATTCATATGATTGTGGAGTCACCGACTTACATATAGCTAGGGTCCAAACTGATCCTAACGCTCCTCCTGTATATGTCAGACAATATCGGCTTCCCTTAGCGTGTTACGACTCGCTGGCGGAGATATTAACCACTTCAATGCAGAGGACGCGCTCAGCGCGTCCTCCGCATTACCGCTGGTATGCGGAGGACGCGCTGAGCGCGTCCTCCCATTGGGGTCAGCGTTCGGCCAGGTTCCGGCCGATCGCTGGCCCCTCCGGTGCGGGCTGACATCCTCGATGTCAGCCCGGCATCCGGAACCGCTGGAATTAGGTGTCATCGCGGCAGCGCGATGACACCTAATTCAGGCGCCCCCCCCCCCGCATGTGCGGAGGAGGCGCCTGAAAGGGAGGGGGGGAGGTCCTTCGGACCTCTCTCCCTCCCGATCGGCGGCGTTGCGGGGGTTAACCCAGGCACCATTTGGAAGGGCACAGCCTGCCCTTCCAAATGGTGCCTGGCATTAACCCCTGGAGAGCTGGATCGCGAATCGGCGCTGAAAAGCGCCGGTTCGCGATCCTTTCCCGGAGCTGGCCGACATCTTGGATGTCGGCCAAGCCTCCGAGAACTCCCCCTGAGGACTGGCGTCATCGTGCGTAGCACGATGACGCCAGTCCTGGACTTAACCCCTAACTGCCACCAACGGTGGAGATAGGGAGTTCCAATGAACTCCCTATCTCCCGATACATGGCAGCTAGGGGTTAATGTTTGGTATGGTTGGATCGGCCAGAGCATGGCCGTTCCAACGATACCAAACACTACTGTGAAAAATTTTGTCAAAAAAAAAGAAAAAGAAAAATTTTTTTTAAAAAAAAAATAAACAACTTTTTTTTTCTTTTTTTTGGTTTGTTAATGCAGCAATATTGTTCCCATTTCATTTATAATGTGAACAATGATGCTGCACTAACGATTTTTGTATGCGGTGCGTTTGTTAAAAATCGTGTAATTTTCCCCAAAAAAAAATGTAACGAGACCCCATCTCTAATTTTTTTAACAAGCGCACCCCATACAAAATATAACCGCAATTGCTCGCATGTGAAAAAAAACACTTTACACGTTGTAAATTATTGAAAATACATATTTTATTGCATTTTTTGTTATAATATACAGACATGACATAACGTATACATATAATAATGCCATATTATGAATCTGCAGAGTCTGACGGAAAGAACGATATATAATATGTCTGGGTAATATACTAAAATAAGCCTTCAAAACACGTTTAAACATGATGAGCAAAACCGGTAAAAATGACCTCAGCACAGGGGCGGGAAAAGCCTCAGCAGCGAAAGGGTTAAGGAATCTAAAAGAAAGGGGAATTATAAGGACGGTGCACAGCTCTTATAATAATCC
Organism: Leptobrachium leishanense; assembly: GCA_009667805.1. Taxonomy (NCBI): domain Eukaryota; kingdom Metazoa; phylum Chordata; class Amphibia; order Anura; family Megophryidae; genus Leptobrachium; species Leptobrachium leishanense. The sequence continues at coordinate 22,736 of RXON01002634.1, forward strand.
TATCCTCGGAATCCTTAAGCCGAATGGTCAATGGCGTTTATGTGCTGATTTGAGACAGCTAAATAAACCTGTGAACAGATCCGGCTGGCCCGTACCATATATTGATCAACGTCTAGTCCAAATGCAAGGATGTAAGTAGGGATGCACCGATACCACTTTTTTAAGCCCGAGTACGAGTACCGATACTTTTGTTCAAGTACTCACCGATACCGAGTTCCGATACTTTTATTTTATATCATGTGACCACTTTACAATAAGAACAGACCTCATATAAAGCCCCCAGCTCACATAGATATGCCCCCAGGTCTCATAGATATGCCCCCCCCAGCTTATGGATATGCCCCAGCACATGGATATACTGCCCCAGCACATGGGTATACTGCCCCAGCACATGGGTATACTGCCCCAGCACATGGGTATACTGCCCCAGCTCATGGATACTGCCCCCCAGCTCATGGATAATGCCCCCCAGCTCATGGATAATGCCCCCAGCTCACCTGGCACTCTCTGCACATACTTACCTTCCTGGGTGACGCCAGGAAAGTCTTCGCACGTGCCCGCTCCTTGGAAGGCCCCCAACCGCGATCACATGGTCCCACGTGGTCGCAGCTGGGGATCTTCCAACGAGCGCACGCGCAGAAACTTTCCCGGCGTCGCCCAGGAAGGTAAGTATGAACACGGTCAGTACCAGGTGCCTGTCCGAATGCTGTATCGGCATTCGGACAGGCCCTGCAGCTGCTCTCCTTACTGTTTCATACTTACCTTCCTGGTGACGTCGGGAAAGTTTCCGCGCTGGCGCTCATTGGAAGGCCCCAGCCGCGACCACGTGGGACCATGTGATCGCGGCTGGGGGCCTTCCAAGGAGCGCGCGCACGGAAAGACTTTCCCGGCATCGCCCAGGAAGGTAAGTATGAGCAGAGAGCAGCTGCAGGGCCTGTCCGAATGCCAATAGAGCATTCGGACAGCCGCCCCAGCCCCTCAGATGCCGGCAAGCCGGCTCAATGCCGGCTTCCGGTATCGGAAAAAAATAATCGGGGGTACTGCACGAGTACCAAGTACTCCTGCAGTACCCGGTATCGGCACCGATACTAGTATCGGTGCAACCCTAATTTTCTTTCTTTATTAGAAGTTCAATCGTATGATCGGGCTTGTTCTCTACCGAAGATTTTCAAATCTGGATTCATAGGTATCTCTCGTCCTTGGAATGCATCGACAATTTTTATCTCGTCATACCAGACTTCATTTATAAAAAAATAACTTCGATAACAACTCTTGATTCTTTAAAAACTTTCCCGAAAATCACTGGTGTAGGTATCAACACTTCCTTGTTTTTGTACCAGATCCTTCCGGTAAACATTTGCTTCTCTTTTTGTATAAAACAGCGGTTGCAATAAAATATGCGGCAAATCTTTTCCTTCGGTGGTTCTTGTACATAGCAATCAACGGTATCCTGGCTTTATCCAGCATGTCGTTCAGACTTGCATGAGCTTGATTCGCATGGGACTTTAGCATTGGATCTGCTTCGAATTGTGTGGAAAACAGTAGAATTTCTAGATAATCGCAGTATCCTTGGTGGTCCGACTCATCTTTGCGGATTAGCGTCGCAGTTCGGATTTTCTGTTGAAAGAAAGAGTATAAATAACCATTCATAGACTAGTGATTTCACTCAAATTCCCTATAGATACTCTGGTCTCTGATTAAATTTAATTAACTGTAAGGATCTATTCTATCTACTAGCTTGAGTTAAACATCTGAATGCTGGGAAGAAGAATCACATGTTAATTAAAACATCACTTCACATGATACCAGTTAAGGGTCTTCTGCTGGACCATTTTCACACATCCTAAGGTGAGATCTAGGATGACAAACACGCAATTCATTAATGTGAACCCATTTTTCAATACTCTCCTTTCCTTTGGGTATCTCTATTTTATCCGCCACAGGAGACAGTTTATCAATAGAGTATGGTCCTTTCCAGGATGGAAGAAACTTTCTCTCTTTTACTCGATCTCTACTAAAATTATACAGATACACCTTTTCGTCAATCTCATACTCCTTTTTAGTAGTCTTAAGATCATAAAAAGTCTTACTAGATACAGCGGCCTTCTCTAGGTTTCATTGCGCAAAAGCAAATGCTTGCTGTAAATGATGATGCAGGTTTTCTATATACTGATGTGTGGTAGCAGCATTTATTAAATTCTGATCTGAAGTGCGATACAATAGATGTTGTGGTAACACCATCTTCCTTCCAGTCATTAACTCAAATGGTGAAATCTTAGTCGCGGTACTTGGCGTGGCTCTAATAGCCATAAGCACTAAGAGCAACTTTACGTCCCAATCCTTTCCTGATTCTTTTACAAATTTCTTTAGGACATTTACAATTGACTGGTTATAGCGTTCGACACTTCCACTAGACGCGGCACGGTACGCAATATTCTACTTACGCTTGACACCTAACATTTTCCACATTCCTGTCATTACATCACTTGTAAAATGGCTACCACGGTCAGACTCCAACCTTTGAGGTAGACCACACCTGGAAAATATATGGTTAATAAGAAGAATTGCACATGTTTCAGCAGTATTATTAGGAGCTGGTAAACACTCTATCCATTTACTAAATAGACAGGTAACCGTTAACATATATTTGTTTCCCCTAGTTGATCTTGTGACAGGACCAATAAAGTCGATCTGAATATCGGACCATGGCAATGAGAAACCTTTCCTCTGGAGAGGTGCGTGATGAGTAGGGCCGTGAGGTTGAAATTGGGCACATACTAGACATCCATGGCAATATGCTTGGACGTCTTGTAACATATGGGCCAATAAGCATAATCCCGCAATAACTCATAAGTGATCTTTTCACCTCGATGTCCTGCAGTGGGTGCATCGTGGGCATGTTGCAGCATTAAACCTCTAAAGGCCGTAGGAACTACCCATTGTTGTATCCCATGCTTAGATGTTCTGATCAATAGACCATCCTTAATACTGAATTGGGCCTTGGACCTCATTAAAATACGAAGATCTTCAGTCTGGTCAGGACTCTCTTCAGGTAAAGGATTATCACTAGGATTTTCAATAGATTTGTAAAAGATTCCAATTACAGGATCTTCCTTTTGGCTCTTAATTAGATCTTCATTAGGAGAATCTTGACACCACTGTGCTACATTACTCTCGACCTTAGATTTAGTCTGCTGACGTGTAAGTACATCTACATGTGTTTCATTTAGTAAGTGATCAATATTTATAATTTCATCACTGACTGCACCCGGTTTAGCCAATTTGTCAGCTAGATCATGGCCTTCTTTATCCATACCTGAAATTTTGGAATGACCTTTTGTCTTTTTCCAATAAACGGTTAAACCATTTTTAGTCACCATCTTATCGATTTCTCCAAATAGATCGGCATGTTTAACAGGTTTGTTATTGGACCTGAGCATATAATTTCTTTTCCAACCAGGCAAATATTCAACAACTAGGGGAAACAAATATATGTTAACAGTTACCTGTCTATTTAGTAAATGGATAGAGTGTTTACCAGCTCCTGTAGTCTGGTGGGCCTTGGTGGAGATGTAGGCGGGGGTACAGGAAATTGTCGGGTATATTAGAGATTTAAAATGGATGCCTGTAGCCTTTTTGTTTTAAAGACAGTTTTTCTTTCAAAATTTCTCTACGTTTAGAAATAAACGAGATATTTTTTTTTAAGTTCATTCCTGGGTGAAGTCTTTCCAGACATGAAGGAGCCTAGAATGAATGTGAGATAATGCTAAGATGTGTCATAAGTAAATTTATTGGTCTGTCTTAAGTTTTTAAAACAAAAGAGATTTTGTCTTTTGGGTATAGGAATAAGAGAAAATATTCTGTAATATAGAATTATATTCACAAAATATATGTTTATAATCAAGGTATATTTTATTATATTTACAGTATGAAATATATGCTCCAATAAATATTGTAAAAAGTATAATTGGTAAATAATAAAAATTACTAAAGAATAGATTCTGTGAGTTAACCATGGAAAGAATTTAGCTGATCTAAGCAACCAAAAGGGAGGAGAGCTATAAATCAGATGAGAGAGACAGTCTAACTGAGAAGAGACAAGGTCTTTGTTAAGTCAGTCTGACCTTTTGACCCAAGATAAGATATTAAAAAAAGAACTGGTGGAATTAATTGGAATTAATATAAGAAGTGCAATACTGTCCTCTAGAGAATAGTAAAAATAATGAACCATGACGTCAAATTGGGTATAATAAGCGGCCAGGCTTTTTGTAGAGCAGTCGGGAGATGCCAGTAGAGAGACTCACATCGCAATGCATTAGACATGACACTCTGAGAAGTCGGAGATTTCAGCAGAGAGGCTCACATCGCCATGCACTCAGACGTTCATTATACATGAGGCAATCAATATTCTCACCAAATCTCTAACTCACATGCATTGATTATCTAATAGCGATAATTTTCACATATTCCAAAACAAAGCATCACATAGAAAATTCCAAGGCAGACTCATCAACATCCAAATTGGACAGGTAATGTATGAAATAAGGAATTAATGTAAAAATATATTTGTAGATATTCTTACAATTTAGACTGAGATTCTCAGACACCGTTAAATCCAAAAATTCTAAGTATTTCTAATCTGCAGATGGGAATATGAAGAGGTGGATATAAGGATTTATTCCTAAAAGAAATGTTGTAAGAATGATACCAATATATATATATTGAATTTGGAAATTACTGTGATTAAAATTAATGAGCAAGGAATTATATAACTACAAAATAAAAAGCAAAGGATTAGAAGTTTAATTCTCGAGATTAGGGGAGGATTCACTAAATAAGTTTTTATTACTTATTATTAAATTAGCTCATCTTTTGTTGATCCATGAAGCATAGAGATATATATATATATATATAAGAGCTGGCTGGTTAAACATTGTTTGCTGGGAAATGCATGTTGTATTAAGCAGAAATGTTTATTAACCATTTGTGTATTAGTTACTAACTGATAAGGTAAATGATATTAATCATATATGCAGTTACTAACCGGAGATACATATATTGTGAAGCTAGTTTTTATATGCTGGATTGTGGTTTATAAATTTTTGTTCATGATATGAGATTTGAAACTTTTTTGTATACGTAATAAATATATATATATTTTTATCCGATTATTGATGATTGTATTTTTTAAAGCAAAACACAGACAATTAAAAGAATTCAGGATAGTTTCTTATGAAATAATAATCCCTGATATATTGGAGACAACTGCCGAGTTAGGTCCAGTAAGTCCAATATAGACATATTGGAGGCTTGGCTGATAAATCCAATATATATAAACGTGTTGTATTCACGTGCAGAGATTATATCCGACAAAATGGAGTAGCAATAGCAGGTTCTCTATAGGTAGAATTAGACAGTGGTGCGGGTTTAACCACTGGGGTAGATTTCTTGGTAACAGATTTTGCTGCAGTAGTTCTAGATGTAGGTGCTGGGGTCTTAGACATTGGGGTTTGTCTCAGGGGTCTTATTGGGCAAAGCAGGATCCAGTGCCCCCTAGAACCACAGTACATACAGACGCCAGCTGCCTGCCTCCTGGCACGCTCTGCCGGGGTTAGAGGACCATGGGTTACCTTTCTGGTGGGAGTATATTCCTTGGCAGCAGGGTTCAACAGCTTCTGGAGTTGAATGTTCAGGAGTTCAATCAGGTGTGCAAGGAAGTCTTGGAGAGCCTTCTGTATTAACCCTCTGATAGCTTGGTTCATTGCGGGCTCAATCGGTGTGGCTTCTACATTCTGTCAGGTGCTGGTTCTGGGGTGGTAGGATTGAGCCCAATATGCAATGAGGAAAACAGAGATTCAGATAAACATATACAAGAGGGTTTATTAGGAGTAACATAAAAGGCAATAAACAAATATCAAGGAGCTGGATAAAATGAGAAAGGGAAGACACTGAATATAAAAATAAACAGTAACAAGATTTACTGAAAGCAAGGGGAGAAAAGGATAGACAGAAGGACAGTACTAAGCTACTCTAAACTATAAAGGAGACGATAGAAGAATGAAGGCTAAGGAGATTGTTAGGAAATAAATAGAAAACAAAAGCAGAAGAGTCTTTGCAGGCAGAGGGTCCTGGGTCTGTAAAGGGTCTTGGGTCTGTAGGGGTTCCTGGGTTTGTAGAGGGTTCAGGAAATGCAGAGTAACGGGCTGAGGATTCTGTGGGATGCAGGGCAGCAGGTTCCGAGGATTCAGCAGCGGGCTGAGGATTCTGCGAGATGCAGGGCAGCAGGTTCCGAGGATTCAGCAGCGGGCTGAGGATTCTGCGAGATGCAGGGCAGCAGGTTCCGGGGATTCAGCAGCGGGCTGAGGATTCTGCAAGATGCAGGGCAGCAGGTTCCGGGGATTCAGCAGCGGGCTAAGGATTCTGCGAGATGCAGGGCAGCAGGTTCCGAGGATTCAGCAGCGGGCTGAGGATTCTGCGAGATGCAGGGCAGCAGGTTCCGAGGATTCGGCAGCGGGCTGAGGATTCTGCGAGATGCAGGGCAGCGGGTTCCGAGGATTCAGCAGCGGGCTGAGGATTCTGCGAGATGCAGGGCAGCGGGTTCAGAGGATTCAGCAGTGGGCTGAGGATTCTGCGAGATGCAGGGCAGCAGGTTCCGAGGATTCGGCAGCGGGCTGAGGATTCTGCGAGATGCAGGGCAGCAGGTTCCGAGGATTCAGCAGCGGGCTGAGGATTCTGCGAGATGCAGGGCAGCAGGTTCCGAGGATTCTGTGGGGTGCAGGTACAGAGGAAGGAAAATACTGGAGAAGCCAAAACAGATTAGGGTCTAGGCAGATACAGGAACAAGAGGTAGCTCCCTGTCAGCTTGGCATACACCAAGACAATGCAGAAGCAATGTTACTTGGGTGCGGTTCCCGGCGTCGCCCAGGAAGGTAAGTATGAAACAGTGAGGAGAGCAGCTGCAGGGCCTGTCCGAATGCCGACACAGCATTCGGACAGGCACCTGGTACTGACCGCGTTCATACTTACCTTCCTGGGCGACGCCGGGAAAGTTTCCGCACGTGCGTTCGTTGGAAGATCCCCAGCCGCGACCACGTGGGACCATGTGATCGCGGCTGGGGGCCTTCCAAGGAGCGCACGTGCGAAGACTTTCCCGGCGTCGCCCAGGAAGGTAAGTATGTGCGGAGAGTGCCAGGTGAGCTGGGGGACAAATCCATGAGCTGGGGGGCATTATCCATGAGCTGGGGCATATCCATGAGCTGGGGGGCATTATCCATGAGCTGGGGCATATCCATGAGCTGGGGGGCATTATCCATGAGCTGGGGGGCATTATCCATGAGCTGGGGCAGTATCCATGTGCTGGGGCAATATCCATGAGCTGGGGGCATATCCATGAGCTGGGGCAGTATCCATGTGCTGGGGCAATATCCATGAGCTGGGGCATATCCATGTGTTGGGGCAGTATATCCATGAGCTGGGGCAGTATCCATGAGCTGGGGCAGTATATCCATGAGCTGGGGCAGTATATCCATGTGCTGGGGCAGTATATCCATGTGCTGGGGCATATCCATGAGCTGGGGGGATATCTATGAGACCTGGGGGCATATCCATGTGAGCTGGGGGCTTTATATGAGGTTTGTTCTTATTGTAAAGTGGTCACATGACATAAAATAAAAGTATCGGTACTCGGTATCGGTGAGTACTTGAACAAAAGTATCGGTACTCGTACTCAGGCTTAAAAAAGTGGTATCGGTGCATCCCTAATTAGATAGTCTAACAATTTATGCTCCAATGTATTCACAGCTTGATCATCAATTGCTATCTGTTTATAACGGGCCAGAAATTACAGAGATTGTGATGTGTATAGTAATTATGTTTCTAATTGTCTGGATGATTGTACTAACAAAGAAAGTACGTACATTGAAGTTTAAAAACACTGTATCTTCAATTATTAAATGGAAGAAAAACGTGTTGCGAAAGGTGGAAACCTAGCCTAATTGGTAAAAGGTGGAAATATTGTATGTTTTCCTCAATTCTCTTACAAGGAACAGATGAAACCAAAGGGGGGGTTATGTCGGGTATATTACAGAAGGAGAAAATTAAAATGGATGCCTGTAGCCATTTTGTTTTTAAAGACAGTCTTTTCTTTTTCAAATTTCTCTAGTTTTAGGAATGAACTGAGATTTTTTTTACAGGGTTCATGGCTAAGTGAAATCTTATTTTTTAGGGATGCACCGATACCGATACTAGTATCGGTATCGGGGCCGATATTGCCGTTTGCACGAGTACTTGTTACTCGTTCAAACGGCCCGATACATCCCGCCGATACCGGAAGCCGGCGCTGTGCCGGCTTGCCGGTATCCGCGGGGCTGGGGAAGCTGGCCGCGTGCATGTAAAGCACGCGGCCAGCGTTCCCCTCCGGCGCGCCAAATACTCACCCTTCCTGAAGTTCCGGTCGCTGGGCAGTGATGCGGTCACGTGGCTGCCGGGCGCATCTGTGACGCTGCCTCCAGCCGAGAGGTCGCGTCACAGGAGCGCCCAGTGGCCGCGGGAACGCATCACTGCCCAGCGACCGGAACTTCAGGAAGGGTGAGTATTTGGCGCGCCGGAGGGGAACGCTGGCCGAATACTCACCCTTCCTGAAGTTCCGGTCGCTGGGCAGTGATGCGTTCCCGCGGCCACTGGGCGCTCCTGTGACGCGGCCTCTCGGCTGGAGGCAGCGTCACAGATGCGCCCGGCGGCCACGTGACCGCATCACTGCCCAGCGACCGGAACTTCAGGAAGGGTGAGTATTTGGCGCGCCGGAGGGGAACGCTGGCCGCGTGCTTTACATGCACACGGCCAGCGTTCGAGCTGGGGGTAAATCCATGAGACCTGGGGGCAAATCCATGAGACCTGGGGCCAATCCATGAGACCTGGGGCCAATCCATGAGACCTGGGGGCCAATCCATGAGACCTGGGGGCCAATCCATGAGACCTGGGGGCAAATCCATGAGACCTGGGGGCCAATCCATGAGACCTGGGGGCCAATCCATGAGACCTGGGGGCAAATCCATGAGACCTGGGGGCCAATCCATGAGACCTGGGACCTGGGGGCCAATCCATGAGACCTGGGGGCCAATCCATGAGACCTGGGGGACATATCCATCAGAGTTGGGGCAAATCCATGTGAGCTGGGGGCAAATCCATGAGACCTGGGGGCAAATCCATGTGAGCTGGGGGCAAATCCATGTGAGCTGGGGGCAAACCCATGTGAGCTGGGGGCAAATCCATGAGACCTGGGGGCAAATCCATGTGAGCTGCGGTCAATCTCATATAAATTTTTATGAGGTCTGTTCCTATTGGAAAGCGTCACATGACATTAAATAAAAGTATCGGTACTCGGTATCGGTGAGTACTTTTAAAAAGTATCGGTACTCGTACTTAAAAAAGTGGTATCGGTGCATCCCTATTATTTTTCCTAGAAATACCAGACATGAAGGAACCTTAAAATGTCTTTGTGTGAGATAATGCCCAAGCTAAGTGCTAGACTTGTCATAATTAAATTTATTGGTCTGTTTTAGGTCTTTAACCACTTCGATGCTGAGGACGCGCTCAGCGCGTCCTCAGCATTCCCGCTGGTATGCGGAGGACGCGCTGAGCGCGTCCTCACATTGGGGTCAGCGTTCGGCCGGGTTCCGGCCGATCGCTGGCCCCCCCGGTGCGGGCTGACATCCTCGATGTCAGCCGCGCATCCGGGACCGCAGCCGCCGGAATTAGGTGTCATCGCGGCAGCGCGATGACACCTAATTCAGGCGCCCCCCCGCATGTGCGGAGGAGGCGCCTGAAAGGGAGGGGGGGAGGTCCTTCGGACCTCTCTCCCTCCCGATCGGCGGCTCTGCGGGGGTTAACCCAGGCATCATTTGGAAGGGCACAGCCTGCCCTTCCAAATGGTGCCTGGCATCAATCCCTGGGGAGCTGGATCGCGAATCGGCGCTGAAAAGCGCCGGTTCGCGATCCTTTCCCAGAGCTGGCCGACATCTTGCATGTCGGCCAAGCCTCCGGGAACTCCCCCTGAGGACTGGCGTCATCGTGCGTAGCACGATGACGCCAGTCCTGGACTTAACCCCTAACTGCCACCAACTGTGGAGATAGGGAGTTCATTGGAACTCCCTATCTCCCGATCCGTGGCAGTTAGGGGTTAATGTTTGGTATGGTTGGATCGGCCAGAGCATGGCCGTTCCAACGATACCAAACACTACTGTGAAAAATGTTGTAAAAAAAATAAAAAAAAAATAAAAAATTTTTTTAAAAAAAATTATAAAAAAACAAATAAACCCTTTTTTTTTTTTTTGTTTTGTTAATGAAGCAATATTGTTCCCATTTCAATTATAATGTGAACAATGATGCTGCACTAACGATTTTTGTATGCGGTGAGTTTGTTAAAAATAGTGTAATTTTCCCCAAAAAAAAATGTAACGAGACCCCATCTCTAATTTTTTTAACAAGCGCACCCCATACAAAATATAACCGCAATTGCTCGCATGTTAAAATGTGAAAAAAAACACTTTACACATTGTAAATTATTGAAAATACATATTTTATTGCATTTTTTGTTATAATATACAGACATGACATAACGTATACATATAATAATGACATATTATGAATCTACCGAGTCTGACGGAAAGAACGATATATAATATGTCTGGGTAATATACTAAAATAAGCCTTCAAAACGCGTTTAAACATGATGAGCGAAACCAGTAAAAATGACCTCAGCACAGGGGCGGGAAAAGCCTCAGCAGCGAAAGGGTTAAAACAAAAAGATATTTTGTTTCTGGGTATAGGAAAATAAGTTATAAAATTTTTGTAAGGTAAAATGTATATTCACGAAATATATTTTTATAAATCAAGGTATATTTTATTATATTTACAGTAGGAAATATATGCTCCAATAAATATTGTATAAGTATATAATTGGTAAATAGTAAAATTACTGGAGAAGAGATTCTGTGATTTAACTAGAGAGGAATGTAAAATTTAGAAAGGAGTGAGGAAATAAATCTAATTTTGGCAGGAGAGACTAAATGTCTTCACTGAGAGAAGAAAGTCTTTGTTAAGTCAGATTGACCTCTGACACGAGATAAGAATAATAAAATTAAAAGGTGGAATTAATTAAGAAGTGCAATACTTTGGGATAATGCACTGAGGCCAAAGCGTGCAGGTCCTCAGACTGGAAATCCCTCATACTCCGGAGTGGGCCATTTTTAATCGACCAACCCCTTCCAGACCCCAGCCTTACTCTAAATGTCATCGTTTTTGGCTAAGCCTTTTAGCAGCTACGGGTAAAAAAGCAATTTTGTCTCAATGGATTTTCGCAACCCCCCCCCTTCTTTCCGCATGGTGTAAGAGAGAATTGATGTCATATTTCTGGCTGACTGGTCTGAAGCTTCTTTACATCTCAATGAGAAGACACAGGCATTTTTTACTAACTGGTCCCCCTTTATCAGAACCCTCCCAAACGAGACCAAAGACTCTTTTTTAATGCCCCTTGGTACTCTCTGCAGATGTTACGAGGTACCCTGCCGATCCCCCAGGACCCTTCAGATAATTCTTTGACTCGCTTCCTCGCCTCTTTCCCCCCAGAGACCCCGGACACTCCTACACAGTCATCACCTCCCCTCGGGCGAATCTAGGGCTTTACTGCCGTCACAAACGCTAATGTGTAACCTCTATTACCATACAGAATGTTACCCATCTGTTACTGATATTTCGGAGTTGTTTTCACTATTTCATTTTGGATGTTGTGATTTTGCACTGTTTTTCTTTTTCTATTGCTGCATTATAGGTCGTTGTTTTTTTTATTACCTGTATATCTGTTCTGATCCAGACTGAATAAAAATATATTTAAAAAAAAAAAGAAGTGCAATACTGCCCTCTAGAGGATAGTAAATATTATATTTGATATAATGAATAATATTGCCAGTGACGTTAAATTGACTATAATTGAAGAGGCAATGTTGGTTGCAGTCACTCCGAGACATACACCACAATGCATTCAGACTTCCAGTAGACAATAAGGCATTCCGGCATTCACGCAGACCATCGCTAAGTAAGCAGAGATCCCAGGACGATGCACTGAAGACTCTCACCAAATCTCTAACTCACATGCATTGATTGTCTGATATTGATGATCTTCACATATTCCAAAAACAATATTACATAAAGAATTCCAAGGCAGTGACTCATCAAAATCCAAATTGGAGAGGTAATGTATGAGAGCTATTTAAATTAAGGAATTAATGTAATTATATATATATATTTGTAGTATTTCTTGCAGCAGATAGACTGAGATTTCTCAGATTAGCTCCAAAATCTAAATATTTCTATTCTGCAGATAGATATATGAAGAAGTGGACATAAGGATTTATCCTAAAAGAAACTGTTGTAGGATTGATAATAAATATATATATATTGAATTTGGAAATTACTGTGATTGAAATTAATAAAGCAAGGAATTATATAACTAAAAATAAAAAGCAAAAGATTAGAAGTTTAATTCTCGAGATTAGGGGAGGATTCACTAAATAAGTTTTATTACTTATCATTTTAAATTAGCTTATTTTTTGTTGATCCATGTAGTATAGAGATATATATATATCTCTATAAGATCTAGCTGGTTAAACATTGTTTGCTGGGAAATGCATGTTGTATTAAGCAGAAATGTTTATTAACCATTTGTGTATTAGTTACTAACTGATAAGGTAAATGATATTAATCATATATGCAGTTACTAACAGGAGATACATATATTGTGAAGCTAGTTTTTATGTGCTGATGGATTGTGGTTTATAAATCTTTGTTTATGATATGAGATTTGAAACTTTTTTGTATACGTAATAAATATATATATGTTTTTATCCGATTATTGATTATTGTATTCTTCAAAGCAAAACACAGACAATTAAAAGAATTTAGAATTTCTAGGAAATATAAACGATTGATATTTGTGTCTCGTGTAAGTTTCTTATAGAATAATAATCCCTGCCATATTGGAGGCTTGGCTGAGAAGTCCAATATATGACGTGTTGTAGTCACGTGCAGAGATTATATCCGACAGTGCCCACATATAAGTGGCATGAACAAAGTGTCAGGTAAACGAGCCCTGTCGATCTACAGTTAAAGAACTCATGCGTTTGCAACTGTTGTGTGCCAGTACTATCCTTAAATGATCCTTGTTTGTGCAAGATTTATTTGCCGGCTACACAACCCCCACACCTGAAGGTGCCCTCTGATCTTTGTGACAGCCAATGTTGGCGTGTACCGGGTCTAATAGGTGCTAGATGGCTACTGCAGACTTGGTGCTTAACGCTGCACCCCTTGCGAGTGGCAATGCAGGGATGGGGCGATAATACTTTTTTCAGGTAATTGTCAGTATATAAGAGGGACCAGAATCTTTAAATAATCTTTTTTATAGCTGGCCATGCTTCGTCAAAGTTGGCAGTTAAACAGATCTGGTTGTCCGATTCGCTGGTTGGTTTGTCCTGCAGTAAAGTAGGGCGTTTGCTGGTCAAGGTCCTGTGATAAGCTCTCTTAAGGCACCTATTGGGGTACCCCTGTTTCTTAAAGCGGGATCTCAAATCCATTGCCCTGAGAATGAACTCTTCCGTTGTTGAGCAGTTTCGGTTTAACCGTCAGTAATGACCCACTGGAATGCCCCTTTTCAGTGACGTGGGGTGGTAACTATCCCAACGCAGGAGGTGATTTTTTGCGGTTGGTTTATGATACACCATTGTTGACACCGTGGTGACTAGTTTGGTTATGGTAAGGTACAGAAAGTTGAAAAGCCCTAGCCTATTATTGTAATGTACCCATTTTTCCACGCATGGCCACAGCAGGTTTAGGGGCGCCACCATACCCTGTTTGACATATGTTATCCTTTCTTTACAGCAGAGACCGGTTGGAAACTTTGTTTCTTCAGGAATCATATAGCAAAAATAAATACACAGGCAGTATTTTCCCCACTGCAGCCTCTTAAAGAGGGTACCATGCTAACCCTTATTATGTAAATCAAGAAAAAAAAAAGGAAAAAGGCGCCAGAACAGATGGTAATTTAAAGAACGTATACGTCTGGAGTACCCCAGACACAGTTGGGATACTCCTAGGACGCACAGTGGACCAGTTCCTCAAAATACACTTTACTTCATACTTGAACTGGCATGTACTAGAAACCAATAGAGAAGAAAATATACTGTGCAGCAAATTTAATAAAACTTCCTTAAAATCAGTGTTAAAACAAACTCACAAAAGAAGAGAGCATAACCATGGGCGTCCGCAGAAATTTTTCCAAGGGGGGGGGGATTTTAATGGCATCCATATTCTGCCCTTTTGATAATGTTATGAAGGGGAGAGTTATAAAATAAAGCATAGTAATACAAAGGCTGCGAAACATAATGCAAGTCTGATAGAAGAATAAAAAACAGGACTACTCCTCCGACCAGGAATTTCCTATGGGAGAGATACAGGAGGCTGTTTGGACCCCGGTATCTCCTGAACTATAGATGGTAGGGGGTCATATGAGGTATCATTGGAAAGGCCAGAGCATGGTCCATGGTTTGTGTAACAGAAACTAAATAAAATAAAAAAAACAATGATGGTGCTCTGTGATACACTCATACACCACATTACTGTGAGTATTATTACTGTGCAGCTCTGTGATACACTCATGCACACCGCACATTACTGTATCACAGTGCTGCACAGCAACAAAACTCACAATAATGTGCGGTGTCTATGAGCATTTTTTGCAGTGTAGATCTGTGACACGCTCATAGACACCGTACATTGCTGTGAGTTTTGCTGCTGTACAGCACTGTGACACACTCATACACATCGCCAGTGGCGTCACTAGGGTTGGTGTCACCCCCCCCCCCGAGTTTTACGGATTTTTTTTTAACTACTCTTACTCCTAAGGCTAGGGTCAGACGAACGCATTTTCACGTTGTCTGTGAAAAAGTGCGTTCGAACGAATGGACGTATTTTTTCACGGAATACGCGATAGCGGTCATACGATGCGCATTTGCGTTCGTGATTTTGTACGGATCATCAATAAAACACTTTGTGCATCTGGACGTTATGTTGGCCGGACATTAGCAGTGTCTGACATCTCCAATTCACGCACACACGCCTCTAGCGGACGCAGCGCACTCTGTACAACCGTACTAGCGGTTTTACGTTCTCGACAAAATGCGTTCATTTTCCACTTGCGTTGCGCAGCCGGACTTTTGTGCGGCCGTTCTTCGTATATTGGCCGTCATTTGCTGCTAGCACGGCCGTGATTAAGTGCGCCTGCACGCGCGTTCGCACTGCCTCAGTCTGACTTTAGCCTAAATCAGTACTCCCACATAACACTGAATGCTCACACACAGCGCACATTACTGTGAGGTTTATTGCTGCGGAGCTCTCTCATATGCTCACACAAATTTTTGCCAACTGCCAGCAAGTACGTTGCCTGTTCGAAGGCAGTGAAAGCACACATGGATATATATTGCCCCGAGCAGCTCTGGATATTTTGCCCCCAGCAGCTCTGGATATATTGCCCCAGCAGCTCACCCATGGATATATATTGCCCCAGCTCACATATGATATATATTGCGCCTCAGCTCACATATGGATATATTGTGCCTCAGCTCACATATGGATATATATTGCGCCTCAGCTCACATATGGATATATATTGCCCCAGCAGCTCACCCATGGATATATATTGCCCCAGCAGCTCACCCATGGATATATATTGCCCCAGCAGCTCACCCATGGATATATATTGCCCCAGCTCTCATGGATACTGCCCCCAGCACTCATGGATATTGCCCAAGCTCCTCTCATGGATATTGCCCCAGCTCCTCTCATGGATACTGCCCCAGCTCCTCTCATGGATATACTGCCCCAGCTCCTCTCATGGATATACTGCCCCAGTTGCTCTCATGGATAATGCCCCAGCTGCTCTCATTGATATTGCCCCAGCTCATGGATATGCCCCAGCTCATGGATAATGCCCCAGGGGGGAAAGAGAAAACGTAAAAGGGAGAAGGACATTAATGAGGGGAAAGAGAGAAAGAAAATTAGAGAAATAGATTAATTATTAGGAGAGATGGTAAAAAAGACAGATGAACATATTCATTAAGACCGACACATAAACAAGACAGATAGGTGGACAAACCTCCCCCTCCCCCATACTCACCTGCCTCTTGCTTCCAACTCTCCCAGCTGCTCCTCTTCCTGGCTGTCTCCCGGTATCAGCAGGGTCCTGAGTCTGGTCACATGACAACAGGGGTTACTGCACCCCTGTGCTGCCATACAGTATCAATCCCTATAGTGCAGGCAGCATGCGGATAGGCTGCCTGTCACAGGGATACACAGGGCCAGTTCCCTGCTTCTAGCCGGAGACACCGCAGCTCAGAAGATTCAGCCCCCTCCCCACCACATGACACCCGGCCAGAACGTCTTGCAGGCTGCCTGCCACCTGCAAGCAAGCAGTAGAGCAGATGGCACTGGAGGCTGCCTGCTTCAATCTGCGGCTGCGCTGAGACTCCCGGCCATACACTCCCCTCTTTCAACTTGTCAGTCACTGGTGCAGACCCCCCCCCCCCCCCCGCCGTAAGCTACAGACAGCCTGCAGGCTGAAGGGAAAAAAAAAAACGTTTTAAAATAGTTTTTAATTATAAAACGGATCCCCAGCGGTCCAAAAGTTCCAGGGGGGAGGGAGTGCCCCCCTTGCCCCACCATGCGGACGGCCATGCACATAACATGTGCAAATCCGCATTTGCCACAACCTCCCGATATCTTTGTTTATTTTGATCCAGACACAAGTTTCGGGGGGGCACTCTACCAGTTTTGATTAAGAGCTCGTGTTGGGTTTGCAATGACAGGCAGAGACGTGCCTAATCTCAGGCTGTGCTCGATACACTCACTCTCCCCAGAACATTGCACAGGGTCTGTCGTCATGCGGCTTAGGTGACGCCTGACTGAGACAGCACAGCAATATCCTACGCTCTGGCACATGCTCTGTCACTGAGAACCACCAGCAATGACAGGCTGCAGGTACAGACACCACTGATGCCCATACACAGCCATATAACCAGTGGCGACTCCAGGAACAATATTTATTTATTAAGGATTTTAGCAGGAAGGATACATTGAGATTTATCTCGTTTTCAAGTATGTCCTGGGTTCAAGAACATTGAGCGGTTACAGAAATACAAAGTAGTAAAATGCAAGATATTAACACGAAACCAAATATACAGATTAACAGAAAAATAAAAATGTAGGAAATAAAGTCATTATGTTACATGTTTACAGGTGCATTCTGTATATAGTCACTATGTTACATGTTTACAGGTGGATTCTGTATATAGTCACTGTGTTACATGTTTACAGGCGCA
The DNA here is from genome assembly GCA_009667805.1 of Leptobrachium leishanense. Taxonomy (NCBI): domain Eukaryota; kingdom Metazoa; phylum Chordata; class Amphibia; order Anura; family Megophryidae; genus Leptobrachium; species Leptobrachium leishanense. The sequence continues at coordinate 40,159 of RXON01002634.1, forward strand.
TTCTGTATATAGTCACTGTTACATGTTTACAGATGCATTCTGTATATAGTCACTGTGTTACATGTTTACAGGTGCATTCTGTATATAGTCACTATGTTACATGTTTACAGACGCATTCTGTATATAGTCACTGTGTTACATGTTTACAGGTGCATTCTGTATATAGTCACTGTTACATGTTTACAGGTGCATTCTGTATATAGTCATTATGTTACATGTTTACAGGTGCATTCTGTATATAGTCACTGTGTTACATGTTTACAGGTGCATTCTGTATATAGTCACTGTTACATGTTTACAGGTGCATTCTGTATATAGTCATTATGTTACATGTTTACAGGTGCATTCTGTATATAGTCACTGTGTTACATGTTTACAGGCGCATTCTGTATATAGTCACTGTGTTACATGTTTACAGGTGCATTCTGTATATAGTCACTAGGTTACATGTTTACAGGTGCATTCTGTATTGAGGTATGTTAGTAAGGAGCTCTTAAGTGACTTTAGACTGGGGGAAGATTTGATGTTGTCTGGGAGGTTATTCCATAATTGCGGTGCTCTGTAGGAAAATGAGGATCGAGTTACTGTCTGTTTGTATTGTGGTATTGCAAGTAAGGTGCTGGTCCTGGATCGGAGGTTATAGGATGAGGGAACTGCTAGGGGAAGCAGTCTATTCAGGTAGGGTGGCAGCTTCCCAGAAAAGCTCTTAAACACCAGGTTGGAAAATATATAGGGGGGCACATAAGATACCACAATTAAAACTGGGGGGAGTATGACATATTCACTACTAAATGATGAATGAATGGCGGCAACGAAATTGTCCCATAGAGAAGTAATGGTTAATGTATTCACAGAACGCTGAACTGCACTGAAATGATGGTGAAATAGCCAGATTTTTGGCGATTAATTTCAACAGCTTTAATCATGCGACTCCCATAGGTTTCAATGGACAGACTATTATCATTTTTATTGTTTTTCATTTTCAGCAGGTGTGAAGGAACCGTTCCCTTCCGTCTGTCCTGGCTCACCAGACACCCCTTCGTTGCGGTCAGCCCGGCTACTGGGAGCGCTGTCCTCAGCGCCTCGAGCAGCTTGACCTGCCTGCTTCTGTTCCTCTGCCCTGGAGCCGTTAGGAAGTTCCAGAAGGCGGCTCGGTACCTTCTGAGGGTGATAGTGTAGTGTAGCGTCGCTGAATTAAAAACACCAGGCGCGGCTGTATGCTTTAAAACAGGATTCTCTCTCTCTAAGCTCTGAGAGTTCTCTGACTTTTTTAATGAACCAAACGCCACCATTTATGCTGAAGTCCAACAGTCATAATTTGCATACCCATACTAATTACATTATGTCAGTTATTTAAAACATTCTTTACATTCTTTAGCCTTCCACAACATTTGTATATCCATTGTTCTAACACATGAGATTAAACACACACTATCAGAGATCCCTTGAATTAAACATGCAGCTAGATAATGGGAAAAGCCCTGATGCATAAATTACACAGCAGTAAAGCTTGTTTACTGTATACACAAAAACACATTTACCTACAGGAATATAAGTATTTTTAAAACCAAAGCTATGCCATTTTACACTAAACTAAATTAAACTAAAACCAAACAATGTAAAATATATTTAAAAACACACGATATAAATGAACATAAAGTCTCTTGGGGTTTGAAGCATGGAGCGTTACATCAGCTCCATGACATATGTCCCCCCTTCCAGAACGGCAGGGCAAGCTTAGATCCCAAACGGATCTCTTGCCACTGACGAGACCTCTCACCTTGCCCCTCTTCTGTGCCATCTTCAAAGTTCCATGAACTGTGCCATCTTCAAAGTCAGCAGGGTCTGACGGTCGCTGGAAGGCTGTGGGTCCATAGTCCCTTGGTAAGAGGCAGGCCAACACTCTTGTCCAGTGCGCAGTCCACAGGCATAAAATGTTTGTTAGGGGGCACACTGGAATTCCCCCTAACATCTTTCTGTCTCCAGGGCACCTCTGCAGACCCAGGACCAAGACACAGTCAGCAGTCCCAGTCCCCAGTCTCTCCTTCGGGTGATGCCCCCTCCCAAACATTCAAAAGGGGCCCACCCCACAATCCCAAATGGATGCAATTCGTCCTGGGACCAGGAATTTGGTAGCCTCTCAGGATGGTCACTCACCGGTTCTCCTGGTCTCTTGTGCAGGTGAGAAGAGGTCCCCTCTCTGGCGCCACCTTGGCCCATAGGGGTCTCCATGTTCATCGGGGACAAGGCACACTCCGATGCCAGCACAGAGTCCAGCTTTAGAATTTCTCCCAAATCCACTGGGAGCGCCGCAGGTTCCTCACCGTACAAAAATAGGTCCACCGGCTCCATAATTGTTGTCCCTTCAAGTCGGCGATTCGGGCTACCTGAAATACATCTCCCTTGCGCAGTGGGAAGGACCGCAGCCTCTTCGCTGACAGCCTGCTGTTGTTTAATCTTGGCGTTCAGCTGTACTTCTAGGCCTGCTCGGTCTCTGCATAACACTGCTCCTGAAGCTCTTGACATCTTGTTTCCCAGACAGTGATAGAAGCCTGGAGTTCAGCCTTTAGTTCTCGGCACTGACCCTCCAGCTGTTGACATGACTTCTCGAGCAGCTGGGCCTTGCTTCGCTCTGCCTCTCCTTCTGCTCTCAGTTGCTCAATCAGCAGTCTGGCCTTTTTAAGATTTTCGCCTACTCGCTTAGCGTTACTTTGTTCGTCTTTCAGCTTCTCCGTCAGCTCCATAATCTGGGATTCCAGGAGACACTTTTCCCCCATGGCTGCCTGGACTTTTAAAACGCCAATGGCCATGGCCTCCTCTCGCTCCCGAGCAGCATTATCCTTGGCTCGCTCAGCAGCTGTAAGTAAATCCCGCAAGCCAGTCGTCTCCATCTCCAGGCGCTGTACATTCGCCTCCGCATCATCTCTGGATAGTCTCACCTCATCCAGCTCTCTCTGGCCATCTTGCAGCTCATTTTTCTGGTTCTGTAATGTCTCTGTCAGGGCCATTATCTGTGCTCGAGCAGTGAGCAATTCAGCCTGTAACACACTGACCAGATCGTCCATGGTCTGTGTGGCCCCATCTCTCATGAGGGGAACAGCCTGGGTGTCAGTCTCTCTTGTGACCGGATACTGGCCGCTGGAAGATGGCTTACTGTTGTAATCCCCGGGCTGTGACGGCGTTCTGCTTTGGTCTGCTTTGGTTCAGCCACCTCTCTTTTTCTTCCGCTTCCCGCTGGCTGGTGTGGGGAGGCTTCCTCCAGGGGCTTCAGCGACTTGTAGCTGGGCTGCAGTTTGCAACCTTTTTAAGTCTATTTCGAGTGCCCATTCCTCAGCAGCGAGTCCCTTCAGCACGGGCCAAAAGGCAGAGTCCTCATAAACGTCCAGGCAGCGCCCCTGGATGGCGCACAATTCTGCATGTCTGGCAGCCTGTGGACTGCCATAATTGTCTCCCCCCTTAAAGTAGATCCATGCTGGGCCAGGACCGCGGAACACATAGCCTGGGGGAGGCTTCTCGTCAGTTTCCCAATCCTCCTCACTCGCACATTGCAGCAAGTCCTCGTATTTGCACTCTAAATCGAGTGCGGCACGCAGCCAGTGCACCAACTGGTCTCCATGGCTCACAGTGGGCTGAGGCCCCAACACTTGGGGTCTCCACAGCTGAATGTCCTCTGTGATTCTCTGCTCATACGGAATAAATGAGCTGTCCTGATCCATAGTCCTCTGTAGACGGTTTTCTTGCACCGCAGGCAAAAACCTGTGCAGTCTCAGCAGGGACACATCTCCAATCGCTCCGGGTTGCACCACACTTGTGCCTTTGACCCTTACTTCAGTATTCGTTCCTTCCATGGCTCTCCAGCAGGTCCTTCATGGTGTCCTGCTTGCAGGCTGTATAGTTGGCCATCTCGGGGTGTATTGGTGTTGGAGAGCTTATCCTCACCGCTTGCCACCAGTGTGAAGGAACCGTTCCCTTCCGTCTGTCCTGGCTCTCCAGACACCCCTTCGTTGCGGTCAGCCCGGCTACTGGGAGCGCTGTCCTCAGCGCCTCGAGCAGCTTGACCCGCCTGCTTCTGTTCCTCTGCCCTGGAGCCGTTAGGAAGTTCCAGAAGGCGGCTCAGTACCTTCTGAGGGTGATAGTGTAGTGTAGCGTCGCTGAATTAAAAACACCAGGCGCGGCTGTATGCTTTAAAAAACAGGATTCTCTCTCTCTAAGCTCTGAGAGTTCTCTGACTTTTTTAATGAACCAAACGCCACCATTTATGCTGAAGTCCAACAGTCATAATTTGCATACCCATACTAATTACATTATGTCAGTTATTTAAAACATTCTTTACATTCTTTAGCCTTCCACAACATTTGTATATCCATTGTTCGAACACATCAGATTAAACACACACTATCAGAGATCCCTTGAATTAAACATGCAGCTAGATAATGGGAAAAGCCCTGGTGCATAAATTACACAGCAGTAAAGCTTGTTTACTGTTTACACAAACACATTTACCTACAGGAATATAAGTATTTTTTTTTTTCAATTCTTTATTTATAGATTTTGCATAGACAGATAAACATCAAACAAGGGGCGAAGGCCTCGCAGGTCCTCCATATGTCATCAATAACATCTTCAAGAGAAAAGAGGGGGGGAGGGGAGGCAGCCAACCCTCAGCAGAAGGCATGTAAAATAATAAACAAACCAGCTAGTCGTCTGGGAGGAGAAAATACACATACAAAAATAATGCTCAGAACTCTAAACACTCATCAGGGCCACATCCGTCCAGCAACGGCAATGTAAGTATTTTTAAAACCAAAGCTACGCCATTTTACACTAAACTAAATTAAACTAAAACCAAACGATGTAAAATATATTTAAAAACACACGATATAAATGAACATAAAGTCTCTTGGGGTTTGAAGCATGGAGTGTTACATCAGCTCCATGACAGCAGGTTTTTTATTTATTGATTTTTTTTTGGAAATTGTGTATTTTTTTTGGTGAAATTTTTGATTCCCAATTTTTTTTAACCACTTCAATGCTAAGGACGCGCTCAGCGCGTCCTCAGCATTACCGCTGGTATGCGGAGGACGCGCTGAGCGCGTCCTCGCATTGGGGTCAGCGTTCGGCCGGGTTCCGGCCGATCGCTGGCCCCTCCGGTGCGGGCTGACATCCTGGATGTCAGCCCGGCATCCGGAGCAGCAGCCGCCATTATTAGGTGTCATCGTGCCCCCGCGATGACACCTAATTCAGGCGCCCCCCCCGCATGTGCGGAGGAGGCGCCTGAAAGGGAGGGGGGGAGGTCCTTCGGACCTCTCTCCCTCCCGATCGGCGGCACACAGGGGCTTAACCCAGGCATCATTTGGAAGGGCACAGCCTGCCCTTCCAAATGATGCCTGACATTAACCCCTGGGGAGCTGGATCGCAAATATGCGCTGAAAAGCGCCGATTCGCGATCCTTCCCGGGAGCTGGCCGACATCTTGGATGTCGGCCAAGCTTCCGGGAACTCCCCCAGAGGACTGGCGTCATCGTGCGTAGCACGATGACGCCAGTCCTACAGTTAACCCCTAACTGCCACGAACTGTGGAGATAGGGAGTTCCAATGAACTCCCTATCTCCCGATCCGTGGCAGTTAGGGGTTAAATTTTGATATGGTTGGATCGGCCAGAGCATGGCCGTTCCAACGATACCAAACATGAAAGTAAAAAAATTTGTAAAAAAAAAAAAAATAAAAAAAAATAAATAAAAAAAAATAAAAAAAAAAAATAAAAAAAAAAAAAAACACTTTTTTTTTATTTTTTTTGGTTTGTTAATGCAGCAATATTGTTCCCATTTCAATTATAATGTGAACAATGATGCTGCATTAACGATTTTTGTATGCGGTGCGTTTGTTAAAAATGGTGTCATTTTCCCCAAAAAAAAATGTAACGAGACCCCATCTCTAATTTTTTTAACAAGCGCACCCCATACAAAATATAACCGCAATTGCTCGCATGTTAAAATGTGGAAAAAAAACACTTTACACATTGTAAATTATTGAAAATACATATTTTATTGCATTTTTTGTTATAATATAACAAACATGACATAACGTATACATATAATAATGACATATTATGAATCTACCGAGTCTGACGGAAAGAACGATATATAATATGTCGGTGTCATATACTAAAATAAGCCTTCAAAACACGTTTAAACATGATGCGCAAAACAGGTAAAAAATGACCTCAGCACAGGGGCGGGAAAAGCCTCAGCAGCGAAAGGGTTAATGGCGTTTTTTTTTTGTTCTGTAACAGACCGTTTTATTATTTTCTATAGGACCTATTTTTATTATTTCCACACATTTTCATTCCTTTTTATGTTTTTTTATGGTTTTAAACACCTTTTGAAGTATAGCAGAGTTCAGAGTTTTTTTTATTTCTTACCAGTTTGGTGGCGTTCAGCTACCTCCGACAAATCGTTGGCTGCGTTCGGCGGCTTGGAGGTTTTTGGAGGCTGATTGATGGGCTTCGGCGGCTCAGCGTTCGGCGGCTCAGCATTCAACGACTCAGCGTTCAGTGCACTTTGAGGACCCTGCGGTGAATGCTGAATTCACTGCAGGATCTTTGAATTGAAATCACTGAAACGCATGGTACGACAGAGCAGCAAAATGTCAGTGACATTTTGGTGCTCTGTGAAAACCCCTTCTGTCCATACCTGCTCCTGGCTGTCTGCTCTGCACTCCTGCTTTTTTCTGGTCACTGACAGAAAGGAGGGGCAGGGGGAGCTGCTGAAACTCCAGATGATTTGTTCCAGGAGATGAAGGGGAGGAAATCCCAGGGATGTTAAACTACATTGTGCCGGGCTCTAGGGGCCATAATTCCTCAGCCCCACACAGAGGAAATGAAGGGAAAAAAAGGGCTTTGAAAAAGTTCCTGGGCTCTACCGGTCTGTGAATCCCTCAGGGTCCCCTTTCAGGCTGCGAGCAGGAGACCCACCCCACATGCAAACCAGGAGCCGGTGCCTGTGGAGGCCACATGAGGAGCAGTCACCTGTGCGCCTCTGCCCTGCGCAGTGTGTGTCTCAGCAAATCGCAATGTCTGCCTGCGCTGCATTCATCGCGATTTAAGTCAAGTTTGGAGGTCGGCTGGGGTGACTGTGCACTGCTCGGAGGGGGGCAATTGTCCCCTGTGCCTCCTCTCTGAATCCACCACAAGGTTTCAGCAACTGCAGGCACCACAGCTGAGTCCTCACACGCAGACACAGATTTTCTCGGGGGGGGGGGGGTTGCCCCACTGCCCCCCCCCGGTACTCGTGCAGATGCCCCCGATACCAGAAGCCAGCATCGAGCCACCCCTGACTGCACGTCCCTGGTCCGTTTATATGACATGACCTGGTGGATCCTACTGCTTCTTCAATACAGTTTTGGACTTGCATGTACATCATTTTTAGTAACATATTTACAAAAAAAAACCACAAAAAAAAACCCCAATGTCGCTTAGTAATATATCTTTGATCTTGATCTTGCATTATCAGCAGGTATTTTCTCTTGAAATTTTTTTCCGATATACTCCGGGTCAGAATCTAGGGGAAAAAAATAATAATAAAAAAAAAAAAAAATTGTTAGGTGGTGGAGAAACCCCCCCCCATTATAAATGTTGAAGTATTTGCTACATATCTTATGTAATGTCATATGAACATCATAAAATGTACTCACAAGGTGTGCAGTAGACATTGCTTATTTAGATTTCAGTAAGGCTTTTGATACTGTTCCGCATAGAAGGCTTATCAATAAATTGCAATCTTTGAGCTTGGATTCCAATATTGTTGAATGGATTAGGCAGTGGCTGAGTGACAGACAACAGAGGGTTGTGGTAAATGGAGTTTATTCGGCGCAAGGTCTTGTTACCAGTGGGGTACCTCAGGGGTCAGTACTTGGACCCATTCTCTTTAATATTTTTATTAGTGATATTGCAGAAGGTATTAATGGTAAAGTATGTCTTTTTGCTGATGACACAAAGATTTTGCAACAGGGTTGACGTTCCTGGAGGGATCAGCCAAATGACAAATGATTTAGGTAAACTAAGAAAATGGTGGGAGCTGTGGCAATTGAGTTTTAATGTGGATAAGTGCAAGATAATGCACCTGGGACGTAAAAACCCAAGGGCTGAATATAGAATATTTGATACATCTGAGGGTTGGGATTTAGGGGTTATTATTTCAGAGGATCTAAGGGTAAGTAGTCAATGTAATAGAGCAGCAGGAAATGCTGGCAGAATGCTTGGTTGTGTAGGGAGAGGTATTAGCAGTAGGAAAAGGGAAGTGCTCATGCCACTGTACAGAGCACTGGTGAGACCTCACTTGGAGTACTGTGTGCAGTACTGGAGACCGTATCTCCAGAAGGATATAGACATCTTAGAGAGAGTTCAGAGAAGGGCTACTAAAATGGTGTACGGCTTGAAGGAGAAAAGTTACCAGGAAAGGCTTAATGATATTAAAATGTACAGCTTGGAAAAAAGACGAGACAGAGGAGATATGATAGAAACATTTAAATACGTAAAGGGAATCCACAAGGTAGAGGAAGGGAGTATATTTAAAAGGAAACAAAGTAGCAAAACAAGAGGACATAGTCTTAGATTAGAGGGGCAAAGGTTTAAAAGTAACATCAGGGGGGGCGTGGCCGGCTGTGAACGGGAGAGGTCGTGTTGCGTTTGAGCTCCGCACGTACCTCTATCCTTGGGGACCCTAGCTGCCTGCCCCACTGATTTTATTTGATCCCCGAGGCCCCTCGGCAGTTGGCCACTGGGAAAGTACTGTCCGGAGCCCATCCTGTCCCCCCTCCGGACCAGAGACTCGCCATTTGACAATCGGTTGCATCTGGACCATGATGCCGGCGGCCATCTTGCGGCCTGGCGTGCGGACCCTGTTACCTTCATCTTATGCTGCCCTGAATGCCTTGTCCACACAAGGGTCGATACTGCGGACTGTGGAGATGGCGGGCCCCCATCTCCCTGCCACTGCTGTGCACGGAAGGGAGAGGATGGCAGAGGCAGATGAGACCCAGCATCGGGATGCTCCCCCTTCCCCCCTTGAAGAGAAGATGGCCGTGCTGGGGGGCCTTGAGGCCTCTCTGCAGGGTCTCGACACGTACCTGCAGTCATTGGCAGAGGGAGACGACCGTCCTGTCACACGAGGTGACTTGCGTCGCATGCTGGCTGCACTCCGCACTGGTAGGAGAATGGGAACCTCAGAAGAGATCGCTTCCATGGACTCCCCGCAATTGCTGCGCTGCGAAGTCTCACCGGCCGAAGGGATTCAAGAGGTCGGATTTGAAGAAGTGGACGACGCACTGCCACAGGACACTTATTCACCGGGAGATCCGCCAGTGCAGGGTGAGCAGAGACCACTGACCGACCGTGGATTGTCTGCCTGGATGGCACTCAAGGGAGCCGTAGTGGCCCGCACTCGACCAGATGGGCATCCCTCTGAAGAGTGTGCGAAGATTGGGTTACCAGGTCTGTGTTTTTTACCCCCGGCACCGCTTGTGAAAGGATATTTGCTGACCCCGGTGACAGCTGAGAAAGTCGCTGGCTCCCTCTCTGTTGCCCGGTATGGGTTGGAGAGGCTTACCTGCGTTCCTGTTGCGGCCGAGCGACTGGAGATGACCTGCGGGGAGCTGCCTGAGATGGCCCTGATGCCATTCCTGGATGCTGGATGAGGAGTCTCTTCCCCTGCTCCTTTCGGCGGATCTTCCCCCATCGCTGAACCGTCCTTTGAGGACTTTTCTTTTTATTCCCTTGCTGTGCTCTATGCTGAGGACTTTTGTTTACTATTTTTTATCTTCTACTGTGGACATTTTTCGATATCCCCTCTTCAATTTATTTCGATGTCCTATCATTTAGAGACTCCTGTCTTCCCCCCTTTTTTTTTTTTTTTTTAATTTGGCTATTCCGGGACATCTCGGGGACGCAACCGCGGCCTGGTGCCCGGCTTGCTCCTGAGTGCCCGGGCCAGGTGCCGTTATTCCCCCTTGGCCTCCCTGCGGCCTTATGGACCGTCTGGGTAGTCGCCAAGGCAGGCACATTTTTGGCCTTTGCCATCTTTTTATTCCCTCCCCCCCCTCTTTCTCTTACAGCTTGATGTCCTCGGCTGGACTTTTTTTTTTTTTTTTTTTTATTTTCTCTGTTATCTACCGGCTGACCTTCTCTGGCTGTTAAGGGCCATTTGTTCCCTATGACCTTTTTTTTGGATGAGACCCCCCTAATAGGGGATGATTTTGTTGAGTGCATTCCTTGTAGATGACGTTGAAATCTTAATGTGTTTTTCGCAGATGACTTTCAACTTTAGTGTGTTTTTTGCTGGAGACCTTACATTTAAGTGTGTTTTCCGAGAATGATCTTAAATTACTTTTTTGTTTTTCTTCTATAGTTTAATAGATGACTTATTTTGACCCTGCGAGGTCTTTTTCATTTTATGTTGACTTTCTATGTCGATGCAAACTTTCAAAAATAAAGAATTTAAAAAAAAAAAAAAGTAACATCAGGAAGCATTATTTTACTGAGAGGGTGGTGGATACATGGAACAGTCTTCCAGTTGAAGTGGTAGAGGCCAAAACAGTAATTGAATTTAAGCAGGCATGGGATAGGCATAAGGCTATCCTAAACAAAAGATAAATCCAGGTAAAGTATCCATGTAATTGGGCAGACTAGATGGGCCGAAAGAAAAATGTCGGCAGATAAGAACCTATGTTTCTATGTTTCTACCTGCTTATGGTGACTTTGGGTTGGATCCACTAAGGGTTGCATTTTAAAAATTGCGACCATTGTGATATATTGTGTTTACAGCTTCTGCAGCCAGATTCACCTAGCGGTAAGTCTGCCATGTATTTGCCATTAACCCCTTCACTACCAATAGATATATCTCGGGCTTCAAAGGCACCATCTGGTGCCTCGATATTGAGATATCTCAATATGTTGATCTTCAGCCCCAAAAGCAAATTAAATTTGTTTGCTGCAAACTAATTTTGTTTGCTTTTGGGCTGCCGAAGGTGTCACCGACATTCAGCAATCACCTCAGGGAAAATCAGCCGACCACATCTGAAAACTGCTGCATCAAACGTAAAAACCGCCACAAAGAAAAACCCTGAATGCGTCCGAATAAAAGCCGGCCAACCCGCCGAACAGAGCGACGACCAGCCACCGAAAAAAGCTGCTGAAAAAAATGTAATGTTTCAAATTTGAAATGCTGTTTGCAAAAAAAAACAAAAAACTACTGAACGAAAATGTCTGGAATTAACATAGAAGATCCTATGAATAATAATAAAAAGGGCTGTTACATAAAAAAAAAAACTATTAAAAAAATAATAATAATAAAAAATTGCTGGAAAAATACAGAAAAAGTCCTAAAAATTTTCATGAAAAAAAAGGATTTGCTGCAAATTAAAAAGAACAAAAGGTTTAATAGATATTGAATAAAAAGGGAATATTTTTAACATTGAAACCTATGAGATTCGCCTGAATAAACCTGCCGAATGAAACCACCGAACAGCAGGGAATTTCACTGATATTTCTCTCTGTTCGGTGTCTCTGAATAGATTAACCATTGCTTCTGTATGGGGGGGATTTCACTGCCGCCGAACAGCGCTGTATTTCGCTGGTAATTCGCCAAAATTGGGCAAACTGCCTGCTTTCTGAATAGCCGAATGGCCACGAAAGTTCACTGTATGGGGAAATTCACTGTTCTGGGCCAGATCAGCTCTCTCTGAAGAACCCTGTAAAAATGTGGTAAATGATTATGAAGACTGTACAAAGAAAGTTGTGATAATGTGTTGGAACCATGACTGTTAGCAATTAGAGTCATTTAAAAAAAAGTGTTTAAAATGTAGAAAAGTTTGAGAACTGTCATAAAAATGTCATCAAAATTATTTGAAAGAACTATTTGAAGATATTATACAAATGACTAAAATAAACATTTAAAGGCAGCACTAAAAAGGTTGTGAGACATAGTTCTATGCAGTGAAAAAGTGTTGCTGCACCCAACCTTAGAACAAGGCATCCTGTGTTACTGCACCCAACCTTAGAACAAGGCATCCTGTGTTACTGCACCCAACCTTAGAACAAGGCATCCTGTGTTACAGCAATCAAAATTGTTTGATTGTACTTGAAACTAGTGTAGCGCTGCTTTAAAGACTGTGACTGTGTTCTGCTGCATTTAACTATTATGGCCACCAGAGGGAGACAGAGACCTATGGATTATGCTGGACAAACAAGGAAAGAACTGAACTACGCCTACCATGATCCTTTGTGAGGACAGGAAGTGGGTGGGGTAGGAAGAGGAAAGACATCAGCAGCCTCCGTGCAGGGGAGAGGCAGAGTGAGCTGAGCGGTGAAAGGTGGAGGACGCACGTGAAAACTGTCAAGGATCGTGACCAGGCCAGAGTACAGGCGCTGCCTCACTGGTGCTGGAGATCTGGACAGTGACCCTGCTGAGACCTACCTACGCAGCGCTGAGAGGCTGGACCCCGAGTGAGGAGATCGCGCTGATCGATTGGGACTCTAGGCGGTGTCGTTGTTCCTGTTGCGGAGATTCAACAAGCAGGGAGTGGATCCAGCTGCGCAGAGTCCCAGTGCACAGCGGGAGAAGATCCTCGATCGGGTGCTGGACAGTTTCTCTATCGGATGGGTGAGAGGCCTCCAAGGCCGCAGTTCCAAAAATATGAAACGCATGCTGCAGTATTGTTTAAATCAACAGGGCCCCAACGTGACTAGTCAAAGATTGTTTGTTTCATTCACTGGCCAGTTGAATACAGTACCCGGGTACCCGAGACAATACACATACACATTTTTGAGCTATTATTCACGGGACTTACACTCCAGAACTGAGGGGGTTAATCTTTCTCTTTTGCCGCCGCGTGTTTTTCCCGCGTTACGAAATCCTGTCGTTTAAATACCGTATCTACTTTATATATGGTCAAATTCGCGATGAATAATCCTTTTTATGGCGCTTGTCTGAAATGGCACGGGCTGCTGCCTAACCCAGATAGAGGGGCAGTGTTACACACCTGCCAGAATATGTCAGAGAAAGGGGGGTGGTATATCTGTGTCGGGCGCTGCCTGTGGATAGATACCTTGCACTTGATAAAGTGCACTGCCTGTGAAGCGGTATCTCACACTTGGTGGAGTGTGATGCTTGTAGGGTTGAAAATCCCTGTTAATCGGCTAAAAAAAGGGGGTGGGGGAAGGGGGGGGAATATGGGAGAGAGGGGAGAGATAGGATGATGGAGCGGTGCCGCTTCTTTATGTATAACTTTTCGGTATTGGTTCACCGTGTCCAAAATAAAAATGTTTAGGTTATTGACCAACTGTTGACAAATAAAACTGTTTATGTGATTAACCAACTATTTGAATAATTATACAACTGTTTAAATGATACTGACAATAGTATATGGTACAGTGTATTCATTCAAGATAACATCGGTGTGTGTGATACAGTATATTCATTCAAGAAGCAATGGTTTCATGAGACAACAGTACAGGATCGCCATCTAGTGGTTTAGATAGAATAACTCAGGGAACATAGGTTTCAGTCTATGTGGTGGAGAAAGTTTCTTTAGTGTCCTGCTGCCATCTGGTGGCTAATTTGGGTAACGCCGTAAAAGATGGATATGTTGCTGGTTCTTTCTTTTCTCCGGTCGTCCTCACATATGCAACAGAGAAGAAATATACATAGTGCAACAAGGTATGGTATTGGATGATTGCTAAAAGAAAAAATGGGGTGAACTCACGTGGTCTAGAGCCTAGTGGGGAATGTCAGGCTCAGACTTCAATGCTGTACCAGTCCATAGAGGTGACTTTATATATGTTGCTTTACTGGGATCAGTAAAGAATATAATCTATAAAAATCCACAACAGTGCTGGTGTATAGTTATTCCCTAGTGCGGTGAGACTAACCCGAGGTTAATTCAGCGGCTGCTCCGGGAGTGAGCGCTACACGTGGGAGCTCGTCTGGGATTCCAGTCTCTGAGTATACCGCAATTAAGGGGTTAATATTGATCCAGAAGAAGCAGCAGAGTGGTGTAAAGCACAAAATGGCCAGTTAGGGTTGAGTGTAGTAATGGACATTCCTGCAGGCACCTGGGCAGAAGAACAGATCCGCTGGGTCGTGGCAGCGTTGGCACCTGACCAGCAGGGATTCATAGTGGACGTTAAAGTGAACCCAGAGACTTCTCACACATATGTTCTTTTTGAGTGGAGAAAGGGTGTTCCAGGGTATTTTCAGGGCGCGAGTGTGAAGCTGACCGACGATGTGGAAGTTCGACTGGTCCAGCCAAGTACATCACGTGGTGATCCCACGAATGTTCCTGTGACTAGACCAACAACGTCAGGAGACAAGATACCCGATGCTACCCCTACCCCAATTGCAGGGTTCCCTCCTGCTACATTCTTTACCACTATGGGGAAGCTGGTGGAAACGTTGGCCCAAAACTCAGCCGTGTCTGCCAATTATGGATATCGCAAGTTGGGGTTCTGTTCCGGTAAGGTCCCTGTGCCAGCTGGAGAAGAGGACTTTGACACTTGGATAGATCAGGCAGTGCAAGCTGTGGAAGAATGGGAAGTTGCTGACACCGTGAAGAGACAAAGGTTGATCGAGAGCTTAAGAGCTCCTGCTTCAGATGTCGTCTGAAATCTGAAAACAGACAAGCCAGGCTGCACTGCTGCAGAGTATCTAGAAGCTTTACAGGAAATCTTTGGAGGAGTGGAGGATTGTGCCGAGTTTATCTACAGGTTCTCTCACACCAAATCAAAAGGAAGGAGAAGAATTTTCCACCTATGTCTGGCGGCTGGATAAAATCATACATCAGGTTATTCTAAAAAGAGGCATGGAGCCGAGTCATGCAAGCAAAGCTTTGATGGATCAAAATTTCAAAGGTGCGCTCCCACTGGATCCCATAATGTTGAAATTTCAGACTAGATACCAGAGCAAGAGACTGACCTATTCCAAACTGGTCAATGCTATCTGAGAAGAAGAGGCCTTAATTAAGGCTAAAAGGGTTGCTAATGCTTCACACACAGTTTTCACCGCAGAAGTAGGAACTCTTGGTGTAGCAGACATAGAGACCGAAGTGATGGCTTTGAAAACTCTGATGTCGAAAATGATGGAGTTGATGACGTTGCTGTCTGCTAGGATTGCCATACCTGAGGAGGGAGAGGCAGTGCAGAGTGTTCCTGCTGGAGAACCCTCTGGTTCATTGATCTGCTACAACTGTGGGGAGGTTGGCCACTATCGACGTGCCTGCCCCAGCCCACCGAAACCGCGAAGAGGACGGACGTTTCTAGCAGATATACGAATGACAAGAGCGGCTGTGGTTTCTAACAGGAGTTTTTCAAATGAGGTGCAAGAAGAAAATGTGCCCACACGCTCGAGGAAAAGATGTTTTGGCTGCAGGGAAGTCGGTCATTTCAGGGCTCAGTGCCCAAAAAGGAGGCCCGTAAAGAGATCGGTCGAAGAACACCTGAAGGCCTTGAAGGAGCAGTTGCCTGTCTTGCAAGCGGAAAATTTTGGAGGACCTCGGTTGAGAGGGCAAACTGGGTCCCCACCTTGTACTACTGCGGAGAAGTTCCCTGACAAGTTGATAGGTCCTTCGTCCATCATCCCGGTCCAAGTGGAAGGGGTCTACACAAAGGCTCTTCTAGATTCAGGTGCTCAAGTAACTCTGATTTACCGAGACTTCTATCAGAAACATTTGAAGCATATACCTCTGAAGAAGTTGAAGGATCTCGAAATCTGGGGTATGGGGACTGAGAGGTTTCCCTATGATGGATATCTACAGGTGAAGCTGGAATTCAGTTCAGTGACCGTTGGACAACCGGGAGTATATGACACGTTGGCCATTGTGTGTCCTCATCCCTCAGGAGCTAATCAAAGTTCTATGATAGTGGGGACGAACACTGACTTAGTGAGACATTTTCTAACCCTGCTGGTGAAAGAAGAGAGTCCTGCTCCCAAGAAGGCACACTCGATGTCACGGCTGGTATGTCAACGGATGGTCGAAGAACAGAGAGCCCCTGCAGAAGTGAGGCGGCTGAGGAAAGCGTAAGGGACAGAGAAGGTTATACATTCCAGAGAAGTCCCTGAAATAATCTCTGCAAGAGTTTTGAAGCGGACAAGTGGAAGAGTTTCCGTCAACGTATGTAATGTGTCTGACTCTTCAGTAAATTTGAAGACACGGATGTCAATCGGGCAAGTGGCTTCTGTTAGGCCCCTCTCCGCTACCGATCTAGGGGAGGGAGTGAATAAAGCGAATCCAGCTGAACGGTTCTACTCTAAAAATGCTCCTATCCTGTTCAAGAGGAAGAAGCGGGTTCAGTCTCCAATACTCAAGTCGGAAATTCATTCTCCAAGTATGAGTTTGACATGGGATGCGCTAAGAGCACTAAACACTGCATTTGTCTCCAGGATGATAAGCCTTCGAGAAAGGTCAAGACGAGCTTCATCGAGAGACCTAGTTGAACTGAAAAGAATCCAAGGAGTGGTTGGAACAGAGGGAATGAGAGTCGTGGCTGCGGATATTCCTGAACTATATTGTAACCCTGCACAAAGAAAGTTGTTACGACTGTGCGAAGGTTGCCCAAAGTGTCTGCCACGCTAGCTGAGGTAGTTAGGGACATGAGTCAGCTTGAGGATGTATATCTGACCCATTATATGTGTGCTACTGAGCCTGAATGCAATATTTACATTAAGCAATACAATGTCATGTAATTGGAGTGAGCGCTACACTAGTTTTCATAAACTACTAGTATTTATGGTGGCATCTAGCAGTCAGAACCTGTATTCACTGCATTACATTCAATTAAAACCAGTTTTCACCACAAAAAAAACAAAAAAAAAATCAGTTAAGACTTTCAGGGTAATTCAAAGAGAATCAGGTGACTTTTCGTTCTCTTCAATTTGGTGCGATTTGGTGATCCCATTTCGGTGACCCTGCGGTGTATTCACCAAGCACCACCGTAATGCAGGGAATAGTCACCGTAAACTCATCGCAAAGCGAGGGTGAATGCACACCGAAACCCGCAAAAACATCTGGATTAACCCGCTGGAGAAACCTGAGCAGGAGCCGATCAAAGAGCAGAGCAGCCGCCGGAAAAACCCGACACCGCAGACGAAGGCAGTGAATAAAAAAAAAAACAGTCCACTTGAATGTTTGAAAAGTGAAACGCTGTTTGCAAACAAAGTAATGAACAAAAATGTCTGAAATTTACATATAAGATCCAATGAATGATAATAAAAAGGGCTGTTACAGAAAAAAGCAAAAACGATTTAAAACATAAAACGAAAAAAAATGTTTGCAAAAAAATCCCAAAAAATGACTAAAAGGTCCTAAAAAATCTAAAACTAAAGAGACTTTTTACTGCAGAATATTATAATAAACGGTTTATTAGATATTGCATTGAAACGGGAATATTTTTAACATTGAAGCCTATGGGATTCGCCTGAATAAACCTGCCGAATTATACCACCGAATGGCAGGGCACTTCGGGAACCTGTCACTGCTGGTTTGTGTTCTCTGAGTTGCCGAAGCATTGATTTTTTTATGGGGATTTCACTGCCCTCGAACAGGCACCGAACAGGCACCGTATATGCAGGCAATTCGCCAGAATTTGGCGAATTGCCTGCTCTCTGGATAGCCGAATGGCCAGGAAAGGTAACTGAATTTCAGCGTTCGGTTACCTTTCGGCCCAAATTCGGAGCTCTTTGAATAACCCTGTAAAGGTTACTAATTGGAAGCCGGCAAAACTAGAATTTACTGAAATGTACCAGGCAAAACTAGGAGTCGCAAAGGAACATGCATCTTCTAGTTTGCTCTAGTCAAAATGAGACTTTACTGATTTTAGGTTCTTATTGTGTATTTATAATGTGTGGCAGGTTAATTGAGGGCTGGTAAAAAGTCCTCTGTTCCTGCGTATAGAATTAGGATCAGTAGCAGCTACACCTGTAGCTAATTTAACTTTACCCGCCCCAAATAGACTGCTGACGTTTCTCAGTAAGACCCAGGTCACTAGGGATGTGCGTTTCGGGTTTCGGAATTTTCACGAAATTTCCCGATTCGTGTTTTCGGATGCGGCCGATTTTCCGAAAATTTTTAGATCCGAAAATGGCAGATCCGAAAAGTTTTCCGAGCCGAAACGAAATATTTTCGGAATTTTCGAATGGACTTGAAATGTGTCAAATCGAAATTTATTGCTTTGAAACGAGGAGAACAGACGTTCCGAAAAAACGAAAATTTCCGAAATCACGAAAAGTCGATACACAAAACGAGCAAAGTGACATGAAAATACGAAAAATGGTCGATATTCGGAAAAAAAATGTACACGAAAAACGAGTCGAGCCGAATCTAAACAGAAATAGGTCGAATCGAACCGAACCGAAAAAAATAAATAAAAATATCGGTGCACAAGCCTACAGGTCACCATGAAAAGCAAGTGAAGCTGAGAGCTGGGTGCTGAGAAAGCAAAGAACCGTTATGTGCCACTAATGGTCGCGTCCTTGGGGGGGGGGAACGACGACTCTCAACCGCAAAATTAATAGCGGAAAGGTGTTCTATCCTGCGGCTCTCATCGCTTTGTAGGGAATCCAGGTGGCAAGTAGTGTAACAGGTCACTCAGTCCACCCTAAGGCTGGGTTCACACCTAGGTGGTTTTTATACGCGCGTATCGCTCATACGAAAAACGTGCATTGCAGCGCGTTTGCGGATATGTCTATGGCGAACGCGCTGCTATACGCACCAAAGAAGCTCCCGTACTTCTTTGTGCGTAGGACATTTTAAAGCGCGTTCCTGCGCGCTTTAAAACACTTAGGTGTGAATGGGTCCCGTAGAAAATCATGGGATTTCCATGATGCGTTTTATAGCGCGCAGGAACCCGCTTTAAAACGCTTAGGTGTGAACGGGGCCTTAAGGAGTTATTCATTAATCTCCGAATCGGCCCGGGAAATTGCACCGAATGGTGAATTTCACTGTTCGGTGCAATTTGTTTATTCATTAAGGCTGGGGTCAGACGAGCGTAGTGTTCATGTCCGTGATTGCGCCTAAAAGTACGTCCGTGATAGCATGACAGAAAGCCCATCGGAGCTCGTTACATGAAGTACGTCCGCACTGAACTGCAGACGCACAACGGCCGCGGCCCACGGACGCAAGGCAGGCAAGAACGTACAACCCCTAGAACGGCCGCACAAAGTGCGCTGCGTCCGCAACGTCTGCATAGCTTTGTGTGTGAGGAGTGGAACGTGGTCAGACGGAATGCATTTATACGTCCAGCATTTTTCACGGACAAAATGGTTTTGCTTTTTAATTTATTTTCCCTCCTACATCCGTCAAAATATCCGTCAGTGAATAAACGGACTGTGTGGCCACTACTGCGTCTTCCGTACTGACCTACGTCCGTGTGCACGGACTTACAGTCCGTAGAAATCACGCTCGTATGACCCTAGCCTAAGCTGTCAACTCACCGAATACTGGCGAATTGACAGCAAAATACGATGCAATTTGCCACAATTTGGGCGGCATTGAAATTGTTGCATAGAAGTCTATTGTGTCTTCTATTCACAGAATGCCGTATTGCACTGAAATACCGGCAACATGCCCTGATTTTTGGTGATTCAGTTCGACAGGTTTAAACAGGCGAATCCCATAGGATTCAATGTAAAAACGTAACACTTTTTTTTTTATTTTAAAAAGACAGATTTATTAATTTATTTATTTATAAAGGATTTTACCAGGAAGGATACATTGAGATTTCTCTCGTTTTCAAGTATGTCCTGGGTTCAAGAACATTGAAGTGTTACAGTTACAGAAATACAAAGTAATACAATGCAAGATATTAAAAAAACAACACAAATATACAGATTAACAGAAAATAAATATGTAGGAAATAGTCATTATGTTACAGGTTTACAGGTGCATTCTGTATTGAGGTATGTTAGTAAGGAGCTCTTGAGTGACATAAGACTGGGGGAAGATTTGATGGTGTCTGGGAGGTTATTCCATAATTGTGGTGCTCTGTAGGAAAATGAGGATCGAGCCACTTTCTTTTTGTATTGTGGTATTGCAAGTAAGGTGCTGGTCCTGGATAGGAGGTTATAGGATGAGGGAACTGCTGGGGGAAGCAGTCTATTCAGGTAGGGTGGCAGCTTCCCAGAAAAGCTCTTAAACACCAGGCTGGAAAGGTGAAGGGTGCGTCTAGATTCCAGCGATAGCCAGTTTAGCTCTTTTAACATGTCACAATGGTGGGTCATGTAGTTACAATGTAATGCAAGGCGGCAGAAGGAGTTATACAATGTAGTAAATTTATGAAGGTGTGTTTGCGGGGCGGCTGCATACACTACATCTCCATAATCAATAGCCGGCATAAGCATTTGTTGTACAATCTGCTTTCTTACCGCGGGACTCAGGCAGGATTTGTTTCTGTACAGGGCGCCTAGTTTGGGGTAAAGTTTAGATGAGAGTTTTTCGATGTGAGGGCCAAAGGATAGATTAGGGTCCAACCACATACCTAGATATTTGAGAGAAGTGACTGTGGTCAGCGTGCCATTTGATTTTGTCCCAACACATGGATGGGGATTTTTCAATTTGTGTAGTTTAGGTTTTGTTCCAAAGAGCATCGTTACAGTTTTGTCATTATTTAAAAAAAGTTTGTTGTGTTTGATCCACTTTTCTACCTCTGTGAATTGTTCTTGCAGCACGGTCTCCAGCTGCGGGAGATTTGGTTTGCTGGTATAGATTAAGTGTCGTCTGCGTACATGTGTACAGTTGAGGCTTTGCAGACGTTGGGCAGATCATTTATGAATATTGTGAATAGCAGGGGGCCTAGTATTGAGCCTTGGGGTACACCGCAAGTGACAGGGAGGGGGAGGGAGGAGCTGCCAGAAATTGACACATATTGTGATTGTCATGCCCCAACCCTTGGAGCCTGCTGTGGCTAGTCTGGGAGACTGTTTGCACCTACTCAAGGGTTAACTTTTTGCTCTGGATACCTGTGTGATTGCTTAAAGCCTGGTCACGCCCTTTCCTCTACGATCTGGCATTGTTCATCTTCCATTGCTACTGAGAGGATCCCCTTCCTGAACTCCTGCACATCCCTGCAAGCCTGATCCTGTTGCCGCTGTTTATTTTCCTGGACTGTTCCTTCTAGTATCCAGTTTCTGAAGTAAACCACTGTGTTGGTTCCAGGTACCATTCTGCTACCAGAGACTGCTTATTCCTCTATTGCTGTGCACTCCATTCTGCAGTACCTGGAGAGACCACTGGATTACTGTGCTGCACATTCACCATACCTGCTGTTATCAAGCCCTGTGTGTTCTTCATCTGCCACAGTTTCAATATATCCTTATTTACCTGCTTCATTGTATCCAGTGTCTTCATTAACCTGTTCAACCCCAGCACCTGGGATTTATACTGAACTTTGGGTCCCACCTCGGCTCACGCCTGGTGCCACCCTGACAGTGATCGGTCGGATACATAGGATTGAAACCAGGTTAACGTGCAATCACCAATGCCAGAGTTTTTAAGTTTTTCTAACAAGATGCCATGGTCTACTGTATCGAAGGCCTTGGCAAAATCAAGGAAGATGGCTCCAGTTAAGTTTCCTTGTTCCATCCCAGCTTGGATATCATTGCAGACTTTTAAAAGGGCGGTTGCAGTTGAGTGATTTGGACGAAAGCCGGATTGATCTGGGGTTAAGTAGTTCCAATATTGATAATAATCACGTAATTGTGTGTAGACGCATTTTTCCAAAATTTTTGACATTACAGGGAGCAACGATATCGGACGGTAGTTAGATACCAAAGTACTGTCACCACTTTTATGGATAGGTACCACTCTTGCAGTCTTCCAGAGTTTGGGTATGTATCCAGTCGCCAGTGATTCATTGATTAGGGTTGCGACAGGATTTGCAATTGCCGGTCCACTGATTTTCAGCAGCATTGCTGGTATTTGATCAGGTCCAGACTGGTATTTCATTTTTTGCTTACGGAGAAGTTTAGTAACAACACTGACAGGCACTGGTCTAAAACTGAATTCCTGTCTGATACAGGGACTTTGCACAGTTGGGGCCTGACCTGCATGAGGCCTTTCTGACTGTATGTCATTTCCTAGCTTGGCAATCAAAGTGGTGGCGCATCCAACAAAATAATCATTAAAGGCATTTGCTACATCTAGGGGGTGTTGCAGGGTTTGGTTGTTTACTTTGACAACAGCCGGCTGGGAGTGGACTGGGGGTGCTTGTATGTTACTTATGGTTCTCCAAAAGTTTCTAGGGTTTGATATGTTATTGTTTAGATTTTCATTGAAGTAATGGGCTTTAGCCATTTTTGTTTGTTTTGTGCATTCATTCCGGCATTTTCGGTATTCGCAGTGATCGTTCATGGAACCAGTACTCTTGAAATTTGACCACAGTGAATCTCTA